>WTXF01000280.1:0-29469 GCA_022496215.1 Russula brevipes
GTGAGTTGCCGAACGATGATGGTTGTCGATGTCGGCTGATACGTGGACATAGGTTCCGTTGGGTATTTTGCCAATTGACTTCCTGCGGCGTTGCCTCCCTGCACGCATTGAACGTGCCCTCAACGAATTACCAGAGACGCTCGACGACACATATGAGCGCACGTTGCTCGAGATCAACAAGGCAAACTGGGAATTTGCTCACCGGCTGTTGCAATGTGTCGCAGTAGCTTGCCGCCCACTCGGTGTCGAGGAACTCGCGGAGTTTCTCGCATTTGATTTCAAGACAGGAGCAATTCCAGAATTCCACGAGAGTTTCCGCCTAGAAGATCCAATACATGGGGTGTTGTCGATATGCCCTAGTTTCCTTTCGGTCGTCAATGTAGATGGTTCCAAGATCATTCAGTTCTCGCACTTCTCGGTGAAGGAGTACCTGATGTCTGGCCGCTTGGCCGAAGGCAGCAACACTCTGTCCCGGCGTTACCATGTTTCTATGACAAGCGCTCATACTCTCGCAGCACAAGCGTGTCTGGGGATTCTGCTACACCTGGATGAAAATGTCAACCATGACGGCTTGAAGAAGTTTCCTCTTGCCAAATATGCTGCGAAGCACTGGGTTGACCATGTCCAGTTGGAGGATGTGTCGCAAAGAGTGGAAGACGGGCTGAAGAGGTTGTTTGACCCGAGGAAACCACATCTCGCGATCTGGCTCAAGGTACACGATCCAGCACCCTTATGGCTCAGAAGCCGAGGAGCGTACGGAGGGAGTTCAGAATACAACGAAATATGCTTGCATTATGCCGGTCTCTGTGGCCTACATAGGATTATAGAGTTCCTTGTCACTGGGCACAGACAAGAAGTGAACTCGCTGGGCTTTGACGACAGGTCGACACCACTACACGCGACGGCGCGGGGACGATATTCGGGGGCAGCATCGGCCACACGGGTCCTTCTGAAATTTGGTGCAGATGCGCTGGCCGGGAATGAGTATCGGCGCACTCCATTGCATGAGGCGGCGGGGTCCTCGTCCCCAGAAGCCATGGAGGTCGTACGAGCGCTTATAGAAGCGGGCGCAGATGCGTCGGCTCAGGACAAGTATGGTTGCAATCCATTGTATGCGGCAGCAGGGTCCTCGTCCCCACAAGTCATGGAGGTCGTACGAGCGCTTATGGAAGCGGGCGCAGATGCATCGGCCCAGGACAAGGATGGTCGCAATCCATTGCATGACGCGGCGGGGTCCTGGTCCTCACAAGTCAGGGAGGTCGTACGAGCGCTTGTGGAAGCGGGCGCAGATGCGTCGGCCCAGGACAAGGATGGTTGCAATCCATTGTATGACGCGGCGGGGTCCTGGTCCTCACAAGCCATGGAGGTCGTACGAGCGCTTGTGGAAGCGGGCGCAGATGCGTCGGCCCAGGACAAGCATGGTCGCAATCCATTGCATGCCGCGGCGGGGTCCAGGTCCTCACAAGCCATGGAGGTCGTACGAGCGCTTGTGGAAGCGGGCGCAGATGCGTCGGCCCAGGACAAGGATGGTCGCAATCCATTGCATGCCGCGGCGGGGTCCGAGTCCCCACAAGCCATGGAGGTCGTACGAGCGCTTATGGAAGCGGGCGCAGATGCGTCGGCCCAGGACAAGGATGGTCGCAATCCATTGCATGCCGCGGCGGGGTCCCCGTCCTCACAAGCCATGGAGGTCGTACGAGCGCTTATAGAAGCGGGCGCAGATGCGTCGGCCCAGGACAAGGGTGGTCGCAATCCATTGCATGCCGCGGCGGGGTCCTCGTCCTCACAAGCCATGGAGGTCGTGCGAGCGCTTATGGAAGCGGGCGCAGATCCGTCGGCTCATGACAAGCATGGGCGCAATCCATTGCATGCCGCGGCGGGGTCCGAGTCCCCACAAGTCATGGAGGTCGTACGAGCGCTTATAGAAGCGGGCGCAGATGCGTCGGCCCAGGACAAGGATGGTCGCAATCCATTGCATACCGCGGCGGGGTCCTTGTCCTCACAAGCCATGGAGGTCGTACGAGCGCTTATAGAAGCGGGCGCAGATGCGTCGGCCCAGGACAAGGGTGGTCGCAATCCATTGCATGCCGCGGCGGGGTCCTGGTCCCCACAAGCCATGGAGGTCGTACGAGCGCTTATGGAAGCGGGCGCAGATGCGTCGGCCCAGGACAAGCATGGTCGCAATCCATTGCATGCCGCGGCGGGGTCCTCGTCCTCACAAGTCATGGAGGTCGTACGAGCGCTTATGGAAGCGGGCGCAGATGCATCGGCCCAGGACAAGCATGGTCGCAATCCATTGCATGACGCGGCGGGGTCCTGGTCCTCACAAGTCAGGGAGGTCGTACGAGCGCTTGTGGAAGCGGGCGCAGATGCGTCAGCCCAGGACAAGCATGGTCGCAATCCATTGCATGCCGCGGCGGGGTTCGAGTCCTCAAAAGCCATAGAGGTCGTACGAGCGCTTATGGAAGCGGGCGCAGATGCGTCAGCCCAGGACAAGGATGGTCGCAATCCATTGCATGAGGCGGCGGAGTCTAAGTCCTCACAAGCCATGGAGGTCGTACGAGCGCTTATGGAAGCGGGCGCAGATGCGTCGGCCCAGGACAAGCATGGTCGCAATTCATTGCATGCCGCGGCGGGGTCCAAGTCCTCACAAGCCATGGAGGTCGTACGAACACTTATGGAAGCGGGCGCAGATGCGTCGGCCCAGGACAAGGATGGTCGCAATCCATTGCATGCCGCGGCGGGGTCCTCATCCTCACGAGCCATGGAGGTCGCACGAGCGCTTATGGAAGCGGGCGCAGATGCGTCGGCCCAGGACAAGCATGGGCGCATTCCATTGCATGCAGCGGCGGGGTCCTCGTCCTCACAAGTCATGGAGGTCGTACGAGCGCTTATGGAAGCGGGCGCAAATGCGTCGGCCCAGGACGAGGATGGGCTCAATCCATTGCATGCCGCGGCGGGGTCCTTGTCCTCACAAGTCATGGAGGTCGTACGAGCGCTTATAGAAGCGGGCGCAGATGCGTCGGCCCAGGACAAGGATGGTCGCAATCCATTGCATGAGGCGGCGGAGTCTAAGTCCTCACAAGCCATGGAGGTCGTACGAGCGCTTATGGAAGCGGGCGCAGATGCGTCGGCCCAGGACAAGCATGGTCGCAATTCATTGCATGCCGCGGCGGGGTCCAAGTCCTCACAAGCCATGGAGGTCGTACGAACACTTATGGAAGCGGGCGCAGATGCGTCGGCCCAGGACAAGCATGGTTGCAGTCCATTGCATGCGGCGGCGGGGTCCGAGTCCTCACAAGTTACGGAGGTCGTACGATCACTTATGGAAGCGGGCGCAGATGCGTCGGCCCAGGACGAGGATGGTCTCAATACATTGCATGTGGCAGCGGGGTCCTCGTCCTCACAAGCCATGGAGGTCGTACGAGCGCTTATGGAAGCGGGCGCGGATGCGTCAGCCCAGGACAAGCATGGGCGCAATCCATTGCATGCGGCAGCGGGGTCCTCGTCCTCACAAGTCTTGGAGGTCATACGAGCGCTTATGGAAGCGGGCGCAGATGCGTCGGCCCAGGACTGCGATGGGCACAATCCATTACATGAGGCGGCGGGGTCTAAGTCCTCACAAGTCATGGAGGTCGTACGAGCGCTTATGGAAGCGGGCGCAGATGCGTCAGCCCAGGACAAGCATGGGCGCAATCCATTGCATGCCGCGGCGGGGTCCGAGTCCTCACAAGCCGTTGAGGTCGTACGAGTGCTTATGGAAGCGGGCGCAGATGCGTCAGCCCAGGACAAGCATGGGCGCAATCCATTGCATGCGGCGGCGGGGTCCGAGTCCTCACAAGCCGTTGAGGTCGTACGAGTGCTTATGGAAGCGGGCGCAGATGCGTCAGCCCAGGACAAGGATGGTCGCAATCCATTGCATGCGGCAGCGGGGTCCGAGTCCTCACAAGCCGTTGAGGTCGTACGAGCGCTTATGGAAGCGGGCGCGGATGCGTCAGCCCAGGACAAGCATGGGCGCAATCCATTGCATGCGGCAGCGGGGTCCTCGTCCTCACAAGTCTTGGAGGTCATACGAGCGCTTATGGAAGCGGGCGCAGATGCGTCGGCCCAGGACTGCGATGGGCACAATCCATTACATGAGGCGGCGGGGTCTAAGTCCTCACAAGTCATGGAGGTCGTACGAGCGCTTATGGAAGCGGGCGCAGATGCGTCAGCCCAGGACAAGCATGGGCGCAATCCATTGCATGCCGCGGCGGGGTCCGAGTCCTCACAAGCCGTTGAGGTCGTACGAGTGCTTATGGAAGCGGGCGCAGATGCGTCAGCCCAGGACAAGGATGGTCGCAATCCATTGCATGCGGCGGCGGGGTCCGAGTCCTCACAAGCCGTTGAGGTCGTACGAGCGCTTATGGAAGCGGGCGCAGATGCGTCAGCCCAGGACAAGCATGGGCGCAATCCATTGCATGCGGCGGCGGGGTCCGAGTCCTCACAAGCCGTTGAGGTCGTACGAGTGCTTATGGAAGCGGGCGCAGATGCGTCAGCCCAGGACAAGGATGGTCGCAATCCATTGCATGCGGCAGCGGGGTCCGAGTCCTCACAAGCCGTTGAGGTCGTACGAGCGCTTATGGAAGCGGGCGCAGATGCGTCAGCCCAGGACAAGCATGGGCGCAATCCATTGCATGCGGCGGCGGGGTCCGAGTCCTCACAAGCCGTTGAGGTCGTACGAGCGCTTATGGAAGCGGGCGCAGATGCGTCGGCCCAGAACAACGATGGGCTCAATCCATTGCATGCCGCGGCGGGGTCCAAGTCCTTACAAGCCACGGAGGTCGTACGAGCGCTTATGAAAGGGGCGCAGATGCGTCGGCCCAGGACAAGGGTGCGTGTAATCCATTACATGAGGCATCATCTAAGGGACGCTGGGATGTTGCAGAGCTCCCTGATAAGCATGGCACAATACCCCCACAGCTTCGATCTGGCTTCATTCCAGGATACCATCCAATTGTGTTGTTACTGTTACTGGTTGTATATCTATTATATTTGAATTGTCTTTGAGAAATACTGTATAGGCTGTAGACCCGGCTCCTTATCACTCCAAAATAGAACGGCTCAATTTTCTCGCCTGACAACGTCACTGCGTGGCAGAAGGTTCGAAAACTCTCAAGAACCGGAGGGAGTCGACCACTCCGCCGGGTCATCGAAACAGCACAGCAGTATGATCAATGAAGAAAAAGCAAAGACGAAAAAGCTTGGTCCCTCAAATCCCTACGTGATCCGTTACGAGCGCCCTCTCATCAATGCCTATAGCGATGGCGTGTCGTCTTCTCAAACCAGGAAGGAAACGGCTGCCTCTCGCGATACAGTGCCGGGTTGACACCGCGATATCCATCGTCCTGGTCAGTGTCTCACTCGATCACCTCATCGGCCCACCCTAAACACGTCCCCGTCGCGCCCAGACCGCTGCGGGGCCGGGTGGCCCAATTGGGCGGGACGAGCCCGTTAAACGCGTCGTACACACCGAGCGCGGCAGCCAGGCCGCGGACCATGGCAGGGGGACATTCACATATACTCGAGTTGCCTACATTGAGGTATCAGTACTGGCACCAAGTTCGTCCGGTTCAAACAGGACCTACAGACGGGAAACCAGAAATATACATGGGGGTTTGCAACCTCTGCATTCAAGGGCATCAGCAGCGGCAAACAAATTTCAAAAAATAGAGAAGAATAAGATTTGGGGCGAAACCCTTCTGTGACTACCATAGCGGCCCAAATGAAGGTTCAGCGGCCTAATCTTATCGGCGGGGTCGCGTTGGCAGGGAGTGTGTTCGTTCGCATCTCGTTGGTGAACATCTCGCTAGACGTCCCTTCCAGTGTCCCCGACAGGCTGCGATGCCAGCCTGGGCAGGGGAAACCAGTACTCGTGGGACGAGGGGTAAAACCATCGAGTACTTAATCGAGCCATGCATGCATGCACGTTCGCGAAGGCGACTCCCGGGCCGCCCGCCGGTCTCGCTCTCTGAGGACCGCAGAAACGTCCGAAATGACTTTTGTTGCAGTGACATCCGCTTGAACGACAGTGGCCCGCGAAGATGTAAGCAACACTATCATAAGGACTTCAGTTGGCGAAGGCAATGTTCGCACCATCACGTCTGTAGAAACCTGTGAACCCAAATGAACTCCCGAGATGCACTGGCAGCAGTGACCAGGCCTCAATTCCTGTGCGCGGGAATAAACGACAGAAAGGGATGTATTTACCAAGTCCAAAATATCTACTGTATATAAATAATATAAGAATACCTAGACTAAAGTTTAGTGCTACATCAGGAAAATGGCAAAATGCTGAATGCTTCTTAATGCCTCTTAATGCCTCTTATCCGCTTATTAAGAAGGGCACCCTGCTTAATAAGAGCAATAAAGAAGCATTAAGAAGCATTAAGAAGCATTCAGCATTTTGCCGTTTTCCTGATGTAAACTAGAGGGGTCTACTGTCAAAGAGTGGACTAGTGAACTACTGTAGGTTCTGTCCATAAACATAAAGTATGTAGAGGTTGTCCCTTCAGTTGGGTTGTCCAACAGCTCGGATCAGTCGGATGTGTATGTGACTGGGAGTCCGAGGCTCTGAGATCTGCGTGTCCCGCTTCATGCGCTCCAGTTTCAACAACGTCCGTCTGAATACTGCTCCTCCACACTAGTCGAGTAAGTCGACTTCAAGCTGGGGAGGATCTCCCCTGAAAGTTTCATGAAAGAGAGATGTTGCGCACCCACAAGGAGATTAGCTATTGACAGTCTGCATAGGCAAGAAGCCTACGAACCTTCAGAGAAAAGCGACCCCACGCCCCTTCCAAGTCGTTTCGGTTAATGTTCGAAAGAGCAACGAACGCACCCATGCCCTCCTCAATTCGTCCACCGCTGATATCTTACTCCTGCAGGAACCCTGGTTCGGCCGCATCGGCACGACCCGCTCTGATACTAACCCGGACGGGGCCCCCACCAAAGGCCTCGCTGTCCTCCCGTCCCTCTGGGACACTCACCCACCCAAACACGACCCACTGTCCGACGAAGACACGGCAGTCCCTAAGGTGGCCGCCTACACACGTGTCTCCAATCGCCGCGAATGCGTCGTCGTCAACGACCTCGCCCACCCAGCCGCATCCTCCCACCTCCAGCTCCTCACCCTCACCGTCGGCGAAGAGTCCTTCCTCCTCGTCAATTTCTACCACCACGTTGAAGGCAGCTCGCCACGCCTGGCCTCGCTTTCCGCCCTCTCCCTCCGCCCGGACATTCCAGCCGTCGTCGCCGGGGATTTCAACACCCACTGCCCGCTCTGGTCTCTCCCTCCCACCCTCGGCGAACGCGCGACTGTCTCCCCCTGGGCAATTACAGTCGAAGACCGGATGACGGCGAACCGCCTCTCTCTCCTCTCCCCACCTCATATCCCGACCCGTCGCGGCGAGCACGACCAGAAGGACACGGTCATCGACCTCGTCCTATGGAACCTCGACGCGGCCTGGTCCGACCAGTTCGTCTTCGACCGAGTCTCTTTCGCAGATTCCCTCGGGTCTGACCACGCCGCCCTCGCTTTTTCTTGGGCGCCCGCCCTCTTCCTCCCGCCACCCGCCACCGCACCCACCCCACGTTGGCTCGTCCAAGACTCCCTCCAGGACCTATGGCAAGAACATTTTCGCACCCTTGCCACTCTACCCGCCCTCGCCTCGACAGACCCGACTACCCTCGCCCAGGCCCTTCTACAAACTATCGCCGACTGCAACGACTTCGCGTTCGACCGCGCGAACCCCCTCTCCCTCGGCCGCGGCGCCCGCTGGTGGAACAACGCGTGCTCTGGCACGCTCGCCCAGCTCAAAGCCGCCCCACCTGACGAACGCAAGGCGGCTTTTCGCCGCCTCCGAGCCACCATCCGCGTCGCCAAACGCGACTGGGCAGAGTCCGTCCTCACGGACGCGACCAACAACACCGACGACCGCTCCTTATGGGCAGTCGCGAAGTGGCGTAAGGGCCGGTCAAACCCCCTCATCCCACCCATTCGCACCCCCTCCGGGTCGCTCTCGGCTGACCACGCCAGCACCGCCGCCGCCTTTCGCGCGCGGTTCTTCCCCACCACTTCCCTCCCAGTCGAAACTGTCCAAGATGACGACCCCGTCCCCCTCCCCACTCGCCCCCATGTCCCCATCTCCGAGGACGAAGTCCGCCATTGCCTCACGGACACCTCCAATGGCTCAGCCCCCGGCCTCTCAGGGGTTTCTTACAAATTCCTCAAGTGGGCCTTTGCTGCCTGCCCGGAGGTATTTGTCCGTCTCTTCAACCTCTGCCTGGACTGTGGCGTACACCCCTGGAAGGAGGTTAAGGTTGTCATCCTTGCCAAGCCCTCCCGCCCTGACTACAGCGCCCCCAAGGCCTATCGTCCCATCGCCCTCCTTGAATGCTGTGGCAAACTCTTAGAGAAGGTCATTGCGCGTCGCATCATGGACGAGTCCAACGCCTCCCTCCTCATCGACCCCCACCAGTTCGGGAGCCGCGACTTCCATTGTGCAGTAGATGCTGCAATGTGCGTTGTCCACAATGCGGAGGCTACCATCAAGGCAAAGCGGGCCGGAGCCCTCCTTCTCTTTGACATTTCAGGATTCTTTGACAACATCAATGTTGACCGCGCCCTCCACTTCCTCCGCCTCATGGGATTCAGCCGCGAACTCGTTGCCTGGACAACATCCTTCCTCACACCTCGCTCCACCTGCCTCTCTTTCAACAACGAGTGCTCCGAACCGTTCCCAGTCGGCACTGGCACCCCCCAAGGAGCGCCCATCTCCCCTGTCATCACTGCCACATACACCTCTGCCATGCTTCGCTACCACAACGCTAAATGGACTGACAAGACGGCCCAGTTGTATGTTGACGACGGGGGCATCTATGCCTCCGCCACCACAGTTCACTCCGCCCTCGATAAGGTCGCCTCTGGCCTCGAAGACCTCACCCTCTGGCTCAAAAAGAATGGCCTCCGGACGGACACAGACAAGGCCGAAGCCATCGTCTTCTTGCCCTCCCGCCCCAACCGCGACCTTCTTGGTCCCACCCCTGCCTACGTCACTTATCGCGACCCGTTCGCAGGCGAAGTGAACATCAAACTCTCCCAGCAGGTACGCTACCTTGGCGTGTACATCGACAGCAAGCTCTCCTGGATGCCACACGTAAAAATCATGGCTGCCCGTGCCTGCTCCACCCTCCAGGGCCTTGCCCTCCTGGGCAACTCTGTCCGTGGCCTCCGCTTCGCTGCATGGCGCCGTCTCTTCCACGCCATCATCGTCCCCATCCTTACGTATGGGATCGCCTGCTGGCACCCCCTCGAGGGCACGCGCAAGGGACTCATCTCCGTCCTCCAGGTGGCCCAGAATGACGCCCTGCGCAAAATGAGCGGGTGCTTCCGCACCACGCCCATCGACCCCCTACACAACCTCATGGCCATTCCCCCTCTCGAGTTCACCGCACGGAAACTTGTCCGCTCCTACGGGGATCGCCTCGCCCGCCTCCCACCCACTCACCTACTCCACACCATCCTCACTCACAACCCAGCTGCTTCTGCCTATAAACCTTTGCGCCCCCCACCACACTACACAGGCTCCATGCTGCACACTGTCCCTCCACCCCCTTTGCCCTTCCGCCCCCAGTTCGCGATCGCCGCACCCATCACGATCGCCTCATTCTTCTACCTCACGGCCGCCTCTCTCCCCACGATCACGCGATCACGAAGAAGCGAATGACACGCCGGGCTGCAGTCTGCCCCGTTCTCTTCATCTCCGAGGTATCTTCTTCTACTTCCGGCTTCATTGCCGCATGGGCCCTACAGACAGACCTCCCCCTGATCGGCGGCCTCACCTCACATCACTCCCGAGCCGGCGCCCAACTCGTGGCACTCATCACAGGCCTCTCTTCCCCTCTGTTCCTACAAAACGCGGATCACCTCAACCGACTCGACATCCTCCTCCCCAACCGGGGTGATACAGAGCCATGCCTCCTCAGTGGGCCCTGGCCCTTTACTGGCTCTTTCTTCCCGCCTACGTTCTTCTCTACTCACTCTCCTGGCCTTACCCGGATCTCTTCTATCCATCGAGTTCCGATGGTTCTCCCCCCGCTGGGCACACGCTCGCCACATTGGAGATTTTGTCAGCGGTCTGGATGACGACGACTTACCTCTACAGCTGCCTCTCTCACCTCCGGACCGACGAGGTGAAATGTACCAAGAATGGGCCGCCTCGTACGCCCCCTCACCCGATCATCTTACACCTCCTGTCGCCCCCCCGACGGCAACCGACCCCCTCCATTCATCCGCGGTATCCTCGCCCGCGGCAGCCATCGTCTCTTCTCCGCCGCCGTCCAGCTCTCCACAGGCCACGCCTTCACCTCCACTTACTCCCTTCGTTTTCGCCCGGGTGCCGATGATAACACCACGTGCCCGTGCTCCACCCCGGGATCTTATGAATCTCATACAGCACGACACGTCATCCTCGACTGCCGGCGACACCTTCCAATACGTCTCGAGACCTTTGGGACGGCGACCCCCTCCTTCAACTACATCTTCTCAACATTCGCAGGAGGTTTCCAACTCGGCGAGTTCCTCTGGCGCTCCTTCGACCTCCTTGTCCCCCTCCCACCTCCAGAACCGCGTTTCCGGTCGCCTGACTGGTGGCCTCCCACCGGACTTCTTCACAGACAGGAATGGCATCCAGATCCCGGAAGAAGAGGTCTTCCCTGACCTTGATGACCCGGCTGTCATGGATCGGCTCTTACGTAACATCCGTCGTCAGCCATAGCCTTCTCTTTTACTCTTACCTATGTACGCGCCTCCTACCCCACGTTCTCCCATACCTCCGCCTCTCTGCACACTTTAGTAGTGTACGTGTCTCATAGTTTAGCAACTAGGACAATAAACTGATTCCAAAAAAAAAAAAAAAAAAAAACCTTCAGAGAAAATCAGAGCAGTAGTCCGTCTACGATAATTATATCAGGGTGGCGGAAGTGTTGTCGGAATGAGAGAGGATGCCAGTGGCAACGTTGTCGCTCATCCATGATCAGCTTACCAGACGCAGAACCACTTTTTATAGATCCGAATTTGTACTCTGTAAGACGTATCACAAAGGTGGACATGCATAAAGTACTGTACGTAGTATGCTTGGGCATGTACGGTAAAGGCGAGCAACCAGAGCGGGCTGGCCCCAGACCATCGAGTTGACGAGTTGAAAGGAATAGGGATGGCAGATGCCGCTGACCATTTGACCGAGCAAACAAAAAAGCCAAAAAAAAAAAGCAATTCCTTCCTTACCTCACCTTTTCTCACTCTGGCACGGAACATTTCTTAACACAGCGAGATTAACGACGGTTGGAAAGATATAACATGATACAGTGTAAAAAATGAGACCATGTGAGAGTATAAGATCAGTAGAAAAGGCCACTAGGCTAGGGATGATGTGAGGATGTTGTGGTTCCGTGAGAACTGCGCGAGAGGAAGGACGACGGCTCGGGAATCCCAGAACATGGGGCTAGGCAAGGCAGGGGAAAGGCTTTCTTCCATCCACACCCGCGTTGTAGTTTTTGACGCCGTGATCCTATTTTACGGTCCTAGTTTTACCCACCACAACGCAATGCAGAAAGAGTAAACATAGGACACACAGACAACCAGACAGCACGATGCGACAAATATCGTACGTACTCCAAAGTTCCAGTGGAGCCGACGAAAAACCCTGATCTAAGAAAGGGTGATGACACCAGCACACGTGGTGGTGTGGGGCAGGGAACGAATATCAATGAGAGCAAGGGATGTGTGTTGTGTGGTGGGGGGAAGGGAAGGTCTTTCTCGTTACTAGGTAAACAGGCTAAGAAACAGAAAAAGGCATTAGTAACTCCTTGAGTAACTCTGAGCAGCGTGACGCTGCCAGTCCGGGGGGAAGCAAAGCATAAGAGAGCAAGGGGATAACGACTCGGACGAAAGCTGCGGATTGGCGGCAATGGACAAAACGTGGCGGTCTGAAGCCTTAATGCCACCACTCGATTAGCAGTGCAACCGGAAATAGGAGAAGCGGGTCTCGAACGGCCATGGGGTCCTTCTTTCCACTGCCTCCAACGCGGCGGACAGCAGCATTGGCTGCGCCGCGGGGCGGCACATAGGGGCCCTTTGCTACAGGAGGGGGCGTTGGTTCCGTGGAAGTGGGCGATAGAGTGGCGACATACAAAGACGGCATCGGGCTCTGGACACCCTCAAAGTGCGAGGTGAGGGTCGCCGAGCTGCTCTGTGAGACAGAGAGATTCTGATACTCTGTGCATGTTTGAATGGCGGGGGTGTCTTCGGTTGGTTCCTG
The DNA here is from genome assembly GCA_022496215.1 of Russula brevipes. NCBI lineage: Eukaryota > Fungi > Basidiomycota > Agaricomycetes > Russulales > Russulaceae > Russula > Russula brevipes. The sequence continues at coordinate 12,357 of WTXF01000280.1, forward strand.
TGAGGCGGAAACTCTAAGGTCCTTCACAAAATCATCAAAATTGAAAAGCTGGCGTCGAGTCAATAGGTTGCGGATTCGGTGATGATGACGGACGAAACGTTCTCCTTAGATTGGGGTTGTACAAGTGTATTGATAGTCGTCAAGAGCTGCTCTACCGTAGGATCTAACATGAACGTCTCTGGGTCTTCTCCGAGAACACTAAGTGGACTGTCGAAAGTGTTCGATCTGCACATCCAGGGAGGATACGTCCCCGGGGCGTGGCACAAATGAGACCAGCATTTGCGGAACACTGCGATTGGAAGCCACTATCGGGGTTCTGGGGGTAGGAGTTCTCGTAGCCAGACATTCTGAACCAAAAACTGGGCTATGAACAAGATCAGCGCATCCGGAAATGATGAGAGGGGACGAGAACGTGCCTGCGGTGCCAGTGGTATCCGACCTAGATGAACGGCGAGCTCATGCCAGTAAGGGAGTGGGACATCTTGAATCCCAGTCAGATCAGGCAACGGAGTGGGAGGATCCGACGGTGAAGGCTGTCAAATCTCGGCAGGCAGGGGTTGTGGCGAAGTGAGTATGAGGCGAAGTGGGGCCGTAGGTGATGAACCTGCAGGTGGTACAGTGGCTCCGAGGACAGAGGATTCGTGTGACGGAATTGGCGAGTCGACGTGTGGGAGCTGTAGGTCGATAGACGGACGGACGCGTCGGGCGACACAGGCGTCGAGCTGTGATAAGGTGCCGCACTGACAAATGACCGCGGGGGAGGTACGGTAAACCGGTTGAGGACACAGACTGACAAGTCGGATGATCGGGCTGCGCGCGCTCGACGAGGAGCGTCGCGTCGTGCTTGCGTCGTGCGATGCCGAGCACATGCGCCTGCGCCTGTCGGACGATTGTTGGAGGCCACGTGAAGCAACACAATCGGCCCGCGCTCGTAAAATCTCTATTTCCCAACACATCTATCCCCACCCTCGCCGCCTCGCTCTTCCCAGAAGTGAGATGACCGACCGCGTATTTTATATGTGTTTTCAGTCTCGTGTTTGTATATTGCTTACCTGCGATATGTCACTCTCCCCGTCTACTGTACCATAAGTCGCCAAATTGAAAAAAGATCTCTCAGCCCCTGGCTGTGGCCAACCCTGTTGGACGTCGTTCCAGCGTATTTGGTAAAATCATGAGTGAAATCGGGGTGACCATCCATGCCCTGAAAAAGCCCTCAGGCCTGAGGACTCGGCGCTCAGCCCCCCTCCGCCCCTTTTCTCTCCCTTTTGCGCGTGTTGTTTGGCCCGGGGAAGGGGAAAGGCTCTCCACCGCAATCCGAGAAAAAAAAAGTCGACCCAAGCAGTGGCATGGGGAACGAGAACGACAAACAAGAAAGCCACACGCGCCACACCCACACTTCGCGCGACAGCTCCGCGTCGCAAAAATATATATATTTGGCGTCAACGTCACAGTAGTACAGCTATATAGCATTGTATAATTTCAATCTCTCTCTAGACAAAAAAAAAAGGGCGTGCAAGCTCGTCTCGGAAGTCCGAGATCCGATTCTGGTTCTGTTTTCCCCTCCGCACCCCCCCACTGGCATTTGGCAGCAGCGGCACTGCAAGGATGAGCCTGAGTGGGGGAGGGGGGCGAGGGGAGGAAATTGTCTCTCACATATACTTATCGAGGTGGAGGTTCGAGGCCGGCGGCGAGAGGACGTAAGGTGAGGTTGGACGCCAGCGGATCGGTTGGTCAGTGAAAAAAAAAAATTAATACTGGGTGCCAGGCGTGCGGGCTTTTCGGGGGTTGCCAGTGTACGGCGAGTTACGGCTCCCGTCAAGAGGTTCGAAGGAAAAAAAAAATACAGCAAGAAACACGAGGCACCGTGCCAATTGTGTGTTATTCCGCCTGGGCGATAATAATGATTAATGAAAACCCAGCAGGTGGCCCAAACCCTGAGGTAAGTCAAAGCCGAGGACAAGGAAGGGCCCCTCAGGCTACCTTCCGCAAGGCGCAAGGCGTGTGACCAGTAGTAAGTAAAGAAGAGAGAAGACCTGAGACCAAGAAACCATGACGATGACGCAAAAGCCCAAGAAAAAAATAAAATAAATCCAACCCGATGGAATGGGGGGTTCCCGGACTATGGATATGGCGGTGGTGCTAGCCAGAGGGCCCCCAGGGATAGGATTCGAGATTCGAGGAGGGCCGGGATCCGGAGCCTGAGGGGGCCTGTGACTCGGGCGTGATGGGGCCAAGTTGATCGAAAAGTACTGGGCACCGGCCTTCTCACGCAGCGGTGCGGCGAGAGAGAGAGACATTGGCTGGAGCAGCTCCACCATCTAACTGAACATTATATTGAACTGAAACAACCTAAAAAAAGGCCCGTGCAAAGTTGCGCGCCATGCATCCGTGACAGACAAATAACTTTGACCCATTCCGCTGTGAGTTTAGCCCGGGCCTGCGACGCGACGAGAATGGAAATACAGTCTAGCCAAAGGTGTGTGTAGTGTGGTGATGGTGTGGTGGCAACTAGTAGGATATGTCACACGACTCCGAGGTGGCGTTGGAGATAGTTGGACGGTGAGTCGGGATTCACTCGGGAAGGCGGGGTCTTGGGGCTTGGATTTGGGGTTGTGGACACTGTAGCCCACATAGGTATAGTAAGTGGAGGTGGAGAACGGCCAAGGCCAGCTGACCGAGGAGTCACGCTAGTCAGGCGTCAGGCGCGTCAGGGAGCGTGGGACGTCAAATCAGTCAGACGTGTGATACACTCCACGCCATGACGCTGCATGACTGCATGACGCCTTAGCAGGATAAGGTCACCTGTGCCAGAACCATCTCAAATGAAAAAAAAGAGGGTTCACGACTATCCATCACAAAATGCAATGCGAAAGTAAAATACTCTTCTCAAGGTAAGGTAGATAGGGATAACAAGGTTCAAAACACAATAACATTCCGTCCTAGATGTCCCAATACATGACAAGCGAGATAGATAGGCAGATATGCAATCAAACAATTGCAGCTAGAAGAGAGTTGGTTGAGGCATGATAAGTTCGTCATCACATCAGATCTGTCCTATGGTGCTTCAAGCAGAGAGTACGAATGCCGTCGTGAGTAACGACAGTGCACCGGTGATGATGAGGCCAAAGGCGCCGAGCGGCACTGCGGGATGCGCATCGGCTATAGTCGTCGTCGTCAGCTCCGAACTGCAGGAGGAAAAGAGCACTTACAAGTGCCCCCCGGTGACGATGTAGAAGCAGGTCCCCCACCCGAAAGCCTTGCGCTGCCAACTGGACCTGGTGCACCTGGTTTAAGAACGGGTGAATCAGCATGTACGAACAAACCAGACGGGAGAAACGTCACGAGCCTGCAGAGCCACCAGCTGCGTCCGAGAGTTGTGCAAAGCCAACTGCGGGCGGATTGGACGCACGGTAGACGCTGTACACGTTTTTCTAGGTTCGTTGGAAAATTAAATCTGTCTGGGCAACGCCTGAGGCAAAAAGACTCACAAGGAACGTGTCACCGACGATCCACGATGGGGTGATTGATCCCGGACTGACGCTTGATCCTATATCAAAAATAGCGCCGAGACACTGGCCACTCCTGACGGAGCCAAGGTTCATATCGGCAGGGTTGATTGGCCATGAGGGTCCCCCGAATGATATCGAAACGGACACCTGAGTGGCACAGGCTGTGTGATGGGGAAAAAAGAATGTAACCGTCAGCTCCGCTGAAACGTCTGAATTACCTTGGCGTGTGCTACGCCAAGGACCAAAAAAGAAAGGGGGGGAAGGGGTTGAGAAGCGAAGTATACGGACGGAAAGCATAAAAGCCAGTCAAGTTTCCACTGAGGGCCACGGCGCCACTGACTGCACCCCAAAAGGCCTTCACGGCCGCAGATGGGCCACCAATTAACGTGGTACCAGTATCGATGGCCGCCGATGTCGCGGAGCCGACGTCAACGCTTTTGCCATTCACAGTGATGGCTAACAGACACATTTGAATTAATCACGAGGGCGATTGCCCTAGGTTTATGTGTGTTACGCACTGGTTATAGTCTGTAGCCAAAATCCGGAAACGCTGGACGAGCTGACGGGCTGGAAGTCAATGTTGCCTTGGAAGAGCGTAGAGTTTGTTCCACCGAGGGTGAAAACGCCTCCGGGTTCTTCTTCCGAGGCACTAGGGTCGTTGGCAAAGCGTGTGATGAAGAAAGAGAATTCGGGGTCTGTCAGCTCGTTATTGTTGATGAGCGCTTGCCAGAAGGGTGCCGCCTGAGTTTTGGCTATGCCTTCAAAACCGAGGCCCATGATACCAGCGAGCTGGCCATCGACCAACCCTGAGCTTAAAGTATCGACAGCAACTGAACGCAAGTTAGCATCGCTGACGGCGAAATTCAAGACACAGGACCCGTTCACTGCCGGCGCCGAGCGGCTTGGACTGATATCGGGCGTTCAAATCAGCCACCGCCTGGCCATGGCGCGCCTCGGCGCCTACCAAACCGGGCGGCAAGTGACGGGGGGATTGGGAACAAACCCCCCAGCCCAGAAGTAACCACGAAGGGGAATACGTACCAAAAGCTTGTGGGTTGACGGTAAACGGACCCATGGTAACAGTGTCACTGGCGAGTGAACCGGAGGCAGAACCTGATCCATAATTCAAGTCGACAGGCTGTTGTGTTCCGACCTTGGCGGTGGATGACTTTGTAGGATCGAAGGTTGGGGTCCTGCTACTACAGCCGGCGCAGCCTGCGGTGGCGAACCAGAGGTCTGAGGAACCCGTGTCGAGGACGAGGGCAAACTGCTGGGCTCTAATGTGCGGGAGAAAGCAACGGGACGAAATGAAAACGGTGAAACCAGGAGATTCTCAGAGGGCCCACACTTACGGAGTGCCGACGCTAACTAGGGAAAAGTAGCTCGTGTCCGCGCCCTGGTCATGTCATAGGTACTGTGAGACGAACCCGAATGATGGGTGTAATGATGGAGACGCGCACCTGGTTGGTGATACCGATGTCTGCTTTCTGGGCCCTACCTGACAAGTCGCGCTTTGTAAAACCATACTTTTCCTTCAGGTGCTGAGAAGCATGGATGTAGTGTGAAAGGTCTGCGTCGCCGCGCCGTACATTTCTGCGGCGGAATACAGGGATATGGAAAGGGTCCCGACGCGGAGGGGGCGCTGCCCCCACGGACAGGGAGACGAAAAGAAGGAGGGTGAATAGTATCGAAGGCAACATGTGGTGGTGGGGGGGGGAAAATGAACGGGGGGCGCAAGGAGGGCTTTTTTGAGGCTTGTCAGGTACGATCCGTGCTTTACAGGTGTTGTGATGGGCCAAGAGTAGGCCGAGCTAACCTTAACCCACCAATAAAAAAATAAGGATACGAAGGAATGGAGCAGGGTGCGCCAAGAGGAGGACGATGACGGTAGTGGTGGATGGTGGGATGGAGAGGTGCGGAGTCAAGGAGGAAGAACAAGGGGCGAAAGCACTGCTTTCTGTGAAGAAGGAATGTGATCGTGGCAAGCGTCAAACCACTTTATTCCCTTTCTGGGTCACCCTTGCTCCATTCTAGTCCAGGGCCGGACCAGCCGGTTCCCCGTCGATCGCCCCTAACTGCGGCTTCTATCGCTTCCGCCAATCCCCGCAACGTCCCTGTCCCTGCACCCCGATCCCGACTCTCCCCATCTTCTGCGAACCGCACGTCCCCCCGCGACACCCCAAGACCCGCCTGCAACGCTTCTTCCCGCGCAAACCCCCGCAGCCCGTCGATCCTTCGCAACTCGTCTCTCAGCCCTGGCTGCACAGCAAGGGCCGCACGGACGGCCGCCGACGTCGCTTGCGATTTTGATGGTTATTTTTAATTCGTCACGTGGTCGTCGCCCAGAGAGATGATAAATAGAGCGCATTAGTGTGCATGGCATGGGTGTGTGTGTTGGAACTTGAGATCAGCCGGTCGCCAACACCACCGTAAAAAGTTGTTGGTGACGAACCGATGGCCTCATACTGCGCAGTTTGCAACGGCTTTGGGTCGTCCCGCTTCAGAGGGTCCGGGTATGCACTCTCATCGGGCACGTACGGCCACTTGAGCGACGTCAGCGGCCGCAGTGGGACCTCGGTTGGAATTTCGTCGCCTGCTTTGCCTGTTGTTGTTCAACCAACGATCAGCCTGCTTTCCAACTTGACACAAAGGGGCACAGGGCACACAGACCATCTTCACGCGCAAGGGGTTGGGTGTGTTGCTCTGCTGGCGCGTCACCTGTTTCCGCCTTCTTTGAACGGCACGACGTTTCTTTAAAAAAAGTTATGCGTGAGCGCTACCGATCGATCATGAGAAATCTCGAGATTAAAACCTTACCTTTGTGTTGCCTGTAACACGCAACGGAGCAACTGCGGAACAAACACCCCAGGCTCAGTACGGCGAGATAACGAGGACGTGACTCACTATTCAGCAAGGCAACTAGTCCCAGGGCACGTGTATTTAGATTCCCTCTCGTTGCATACTTGACAGAGAGCTCGCGTTCTCGGTGTCATGATCGCTATGTGCAAGGTGCCAACTACCATCTTTGGGTAACAATATTAATATTCGATATCGTCCTCACAATTCCTCTTGAATAGACTTTAATCGAGCAATATTCATGTCATTCTGCTTCATTCCAAATTTCGGGCTATATCTGCAGGCCGTCACGGTAGCAAATCAGGATCAGGCCTTCTAGTCTCTTTCTCTTCGCTTTGCACCCTCAGGAACAGCATCAAATAACCATTCAAAAATATCCCAAATAATACACCCGTGAAAGGGGACCTCGCCTGCATTGCCCTGAAAACAAACATTCAACGCACATGCCGCCGATGGCCCTTAAAGGGATAAATGCACCTGGGTTTGAGCTCGACCAACTGACAGTCTGACAACCCAGCGTCAAATTCACAGTCCGCTCTCCACTAGGTTCCAATACAGTACAGCTGCATTTCCAAGCCAAGTTGAACATCTGATCTACTCGGGGGGGCCTTTCCTTGGCGTCTCTCTAGCAACACTCACTAGACCACTTTGAAGAGGAAAACTTGGAGCCTAGTCTGAATTTGCTATGGTAGCCATCAGAGGTACAGTATAGAAGTCTGGCACAGATTCAAGATTATCGAGTTCTTAACGCTTAACGCCCTGTCTCGTCGTCACTTCTGGTACGTCAGGCGCGTCAGGCCGCGTCAGGCTGCGTCAGGCCTGTCAGGTACTTCTCGTCACGCCTACTGCGGTTGGTGGTGTCGGCGCACACGCGATAGGCGCTTTGAGAACGCATGTCCGAAGCCCAGACTCCTATTCCCAATCCAAACATACCGTTCCCATGATCAGATAGACGTGTGTGAAAGCGTCACAGCAAGCTAAGGTCGTGCCAAACGGCTGCTTGATGCCTGATGCACGTTGGTTGCGCAGCGCGGCAGAGGCGCGTGGGATGGGTTGGTCAGATTTAGATATTTCCCATAAATCAACATCAGCGCGATGATCAAAGTGATGACAAGACAACAAGCAGCACAGGGCACAGTACACAAAGCAAAAAAAATGAAAATGCTGATTCCGATGATCCCGTTTGATCCGCTGATCGTCATCACTCCATCTCTTCGTCCGAATCCGATATCGTCTCTTTGCTTATGCTAATTGAAACGGGGCGGGTGCTCAGCGCGACTGCAAAGGTGGCCGTGGCCCAAGGCGCATCGAGAGAGGACTCACTATTGTTTCTTACGCGGTGCAGACGCGGGTTCTTCGTCCTCTTCACGTGTAGCGCGTTTCCTCGTCGCCCCACGCTACCAAAAAAAACACGAAGCCATGAGCGAAATTTGCCCCCAACCCCCCCCCACCGAAAAGGGGGGGGAAAAACACAAAACGGCGAACCTTCCTAAGAGGCTTCTCCTCTTCCTCTTCCGAGAACAGTGCCTTTCCGTCTTCGGCATCCGAAGCCTGCGTGCTGGCCGCCGCGCTCGCCGCGCCCCCCGCACCGCTGCCCTTCTTCAGCTTGCGCCGCTTCTTCGCGCCGCCGCCGCCGCCGCCCGCAGGCGTGCTCGTGCCCTCGTCGCCGCTCGGCGCCTCCGACTTGACCTTCCGGTTCGCTTTGCGCGCCTTGCGCTGCTCCCGCTCCTCGTCGCTCTCGTTCTTCACCAGGTCCTGGCTCCACTGCTGCGCCTCCTGCCGTGCGCGCGCGCGCTCCGCCGCGAGCGCCTCCGCCTCGAGTCTCAGCTTCGCCTCGCGCTCGCGCTGTTTTCACATCATCAGCGGGATGTGATGATGGCTCATGGGAGAAAGGAGCTCACCTCGACCGCCTCGACGCGCTCTCGCTCCGCAGCGCGCCTCTGTCGTGCGCCTTCCATCCGCGCGGCCTGCTCTGCCTCGTACTGGCGCTGCGCGCTCAGGTGCTCCTCGGAACGGCGCAGCATGCTGTCTGCATACTTCTTGCGCTCCTCCGCCAGAAGACGGTCGTACGGCACCGCACTGGCCGGGTCTGCCGCGAGCGACCCGAACATCTTCTGCGCATGGACCGCCCGTGCGATGCCGCGCTCCAGGTCCGCCAGCGTGCGCTTGGTCGGTGGAAGCGAGAAGAGCAACTCGGCGGACTTTTGCTGGATCATCGCGATGTTGTACACGATGGCTTTGTCTACAGGCTGGATGTGCAGTGCCTGAACACGGAAGAAGGCCATAGCGGCTGTTATAAAGCAACTTCCAAGCGGAGATGATGCAATCCTCGTCACCTTTTGCGTGAATTGCAGCGCAATTGTCATCGACGCAAACGATTGTTCTTTGCTCGCCTTGACATACCACGACCGTGCTAGGCACAGCAACACCGAGATATTGCGCCCGCCATAATAGCGCTGCGACGCGGTCTCGTACTGCTCGGTGCGTCAGTCGGGACGACGCGGACTAAAAGACGAGCACATAAAGCAATACGCACGCTCTCGATGGCCCGATCAAAACTCGTCTCGCGAAAAGTAACAGTGGCCCATAATTGACGTACACGCTCCCGTCGTTGGTGCTCTCGCGCACTTTCGCGAACACCTCGAGCGCATCGCGCGCGTTCATCGCACGGCGCTGGCCCTCGTCGGGCGCCGGACCAGGCGGAAGCGCACCGCCCAGAGTGCCGAGTGCGTCCTCTGCCGTAACGATCGCGAGTCCCTGCGCCGCGACTGCGCAAAATTGATCCAACCCGAGCGCCTTTTCGTAAAACTCGGCACTTCGCCGGAAGAACACCCGTCGCTCCTCGACGCCCTTTGCGCTCATGTCGCGGCTTTCACGCGCCTGGTGATAGTGCAGCCACCCAGCAGCGCAGAGTGCGTACAGGTCGTGCTTGTCGTAGTCGCGCAATGTGCCGAACACGAATTCCCGTGCTGGCCTTAGGGCGTTGGATTGCATGAGGAAATAGGTGTAGTACGCGCGCAGGTTGAGATTGCTGCTCTGAGATGCGAGTGAATCCTTGAGCAAGTCGTGAGCTTCATTGGACTGGTGCATATTGCTCAGTATGTGGGCCCGCCGGATTTTGGCTTTGGCGGCATCAAGTCAGTAAGGAGTAACCAGGGAAACGAAAGATCTATACCATCCACATATTCTGGATGTCGATCCAGGAGCTTTTCATATGCTTCCATTGCCTTTGCATCGTCGTTCAAATCCTCGTATACACGTGCCAGGTTGTACAAAACTGAGGTTGACATCGCCTCTGCTTCTGCACCAAGGGCGGTAGCACCAACCAAGGCATTCTCGTACATGGTGCAGGCCTCTCCAAACCGCGACTCGAGATGCGAGATTACACCAAGATTGTTCAACAGCCTTGGGTCGACGCGGCCGGCTTCTTTGCTGATCCGCACAGCTTCGCGGAATATCTTGCCTGTTCGGTCGAGATTTTCGCCTTGCAAAAGGCGGGAATATTCGATATGCATCTCCACATCGTCTACCACCACGCGCGGTGGTGGTGGCTCATTCCGCGAGGCGTTCCCATTTTGAGTGGCGGTGTCCTCAATGTGTTCGACTGTCCTGTACACGCGGTCGAATAGCTCGCGCGCTTTGGTTTTTTCCTGAGCAGCATCCAAACTGGACACGCCAGGACGAGGGTGCAATCGTAAGGAGGCGAGCATGGCCGTCGCCTCGAGGGACTTTTGCGGGCTTGGGGGTTGTAAGAGGCCATCAAGGGTATGGATGGCAGCTGCCGTCTCATCTATGGATCATAAGCAAACAGGGAAGGGGTAATATGAATGTAGCATACCATTTCGTAACTGCATCTGGGCAAAACCAATTGCAGCGAGAACATTGTTCGACCGCCCTTCGGCAGCTTGCTTGTAATGCTTTAATGCATCACCGTACGAGCCTTCTGCATGACAGACACGACCCGCACGTATATAACCATCCGTGAGCACCGCCATCGTGTCTGCGAATTGAATTGTCCGCTCTGCCAACTTTAATGCCTGCGAAGTCTCTATGAGCGCTTCTGCCAACGTCACCCTAAAGTACAAACGCACGCGCTTATGTTGGCCCTTACGAAGAAATATGTCGCACAGCGCGTTTGCGGCAGACGCGTTGCGTTGGTTACTATTGAATGCTCTTTCGATTAGCTTGGAGCCAACCATGAGCTCTTGTATCCGTTCATCCTCTGAAAGGTCAGGGTTCTTGCTCGCATTTAACGCGTCTAGTCCTAGGAGTAGTTGTCCTGACCATTCAGAGGATTCTTGCATTAATAGAGTGAGAAACTAGGGACTGACAAGGAAAAAAGAGCCATCTCACCACCTCAACACTCCTTTCCCACGCTGCTTTTGCCTTCTCTCTATGATTCAGCGCCCACAGACAGAGGCCGATTCCAATGCGAGGGTCAGGAAGACAATATGGGTTCAGCTGCAAGACTTGTTGGAATGATTTGAGGGCGAGGGCGTATTGACGTCGTGCGTACAGTATCCTCGCCTATAGTCAAGTCGTCAGCGCGAGCGCTAGCCAGGACTGCAGGAGACACACCTTTCCCAGTAGGGCGATCAAGTTTGTGGGCCTCTCCTTGAGCACTGCCTCAAATGAGCGCAGCGCATCTTCCATTGATCGGTTTGCTAGCTGGTGAATGGCTTCCACCATCACATGTAAACAGGGCGCGCGTCGAAGCTCCAATAAGACGTACCACGAGTCAAAAGCAATAGTTCTTTTGTCGCGGAACTAATCTCTCCTCCTTCTGCTGCAGCCTGGTCGCCATGGTTGAGGAGTTGGGTTGCCTCTCTCATATATTCGTCTCGAGACTTCTCCGCAGTCATGATATCTTGACCTATTCACATAATCAACGGGTCTCCCTGCGCACAGCAGAATGGGAGCCTACGGGCATTATACAGCTTTAATTTTGGAGCCTTTCGGCCTTCGCCAGTTGAATGCTAGCAAGTAAGGAATATATTGATGTAAGGAAGAAATAGAACCGCTGGACTGGAAGCCTATCCCGGACTCCGATAAACTGCCAGATTTCGCAAGCAGCAAAGATTCAACGTACTTTCGATGGCAGATAAAGCAATCTTCTCTGCTGCGTCAAGGTGACCCCTTCGCATGTACTCCCCAGCCAGTCGTGTCCAATAGGCCACCTTTGGCTGTCCCTCCGTCAGAACTTCCAGCACATCGTCGGCATTGGAATCGAGCGTGTCAAGCTCGATGTTGATGACCTCTTGTCCCCCGAGTTCGATATCTATCGACCTGCCGGGCGCCGAATTCCAAGGGAGAAGGTCAGGTGAAGCCATGAGAGATGCAAAGGCTCGGGCCCGTGCGCTGCTTTTTGTATGCGGTGCGGCGAAAGTCGACGCTTATCGCTTCTAAGGGTGGAACTTCTTGAGCCTTGACACGACAGGGAGTGCGCCCAGCTGTGCTGAGAAGTGAGACGCGATTGGGACGGCAGTTTCGGGCCGGGTCGTGGAGTAACACGCACAAAGATAGCCAAACATCGCCTCAGGCGCTCGCCACCGTCGCCGACGACGAGCGCGTCGGGCACATCATCCTCAATTGACTACCCATCTCCAGGCCGTTTTCCTCTCTCACTAGAATATACTCGCCAGAGCTTGGTTCTTATCATCTTTCTTACGCCCTCCATCCCATCGTCGACTATTGTAATCACCCACGTTGGCGAGCGGTCCCGACGACTAGGATAGGTCAAACGCAAGACCTTGCAAGCACCAAAGCGATATCCAGTACAACAATCATCCCATTTGTGGTTCCCCGCCTACGTTACTCTACTTCTCCACCGCATTGTTGCCGAATTGCCCCGCACAAGTACCCCGCACAACCTGACAAAGAGATTCAATCTCTGACGACGATTGGGTCTTCCCCGCGATGACAGTCACGAACAGGAAGCGGCCATATCATGCGGAGGAGGTATCGAGTGCGTGGTCTACATCTGCAGCATGTTCTCCTCGTCCCATGTTCCCTATCTTTCTCACGCGTCTGCATTACGTAAACTTACACCCTCTCCAGCAGCAATCAACGAACCTGGCGTGCAGACAGAGTGTGATGGGTGTCTGGCCGATCTTACCCATTCCATTAGAATCAAGTGTGCCGATCCTTCCTGCGCCGTAGGAGACGGTGTCGACCTTTGTCCGAATTGCTTCTGTAGTGGGAAGGAATTTGGCAAACATAAACGGGGCCATGCATACAGGGTTGAGGTGAGCCATATTTACTATATCTCACGCAACATGAGGCTTATATCACCCAACCTCTGAAGGAGCTTCACTCTTATCCCATATTCACTGAGGACTGGGGCGCAGACGAGTGACGCTCTCTTCCCACTTTTGGGGGTTGGCTGCTTACGTCTTCTTTCAGGGAACTCCTACTCATCGAAGGCATTGCCCAACAAGGTCTGGGCAACTGGCCAGCAGTTGTGAGCATGTTGGCACCCGCACAAGGGAGGAGGTTGAAGAGCACTATAACACTGTCTACATTGATTCACCAAACTGGCCTAGACCCGTGCGTTATCTATTTTTTTTTTACCTCCGCCCGTCGTTTACTGATTTGGGAAATGCCCAGCGTATGGACCTATCTTTCGATATCGATCCTACAGATTTTCAAGAACGGAAACGGCGGCGGATATCGAACATGACAGTTACGCCACAACTTCAAAAAGTAGCTCCTACTTCTGCGCCGGGGGTGCATGATATTGCAACATTCCTTCCTGGCAGACTCGAATTTGAGCACGAGATTGACAACGAGGCCGAGGATCTGATCAAGAATCTCGAATTCGGCCTATGTATGGCATGGGACGGCGACTCCATTCCAGAAGACGAAGATGACCACGACTACAAGACCCGTATGCGCTGGAAAGAGGAGCAAAGAGAAAAAGATCATGATCAAGAAATGATGCTCATATCACAGAACGGTTTGGTCAACGGCGCCATCCATGGTAACGGAAATGGCGTAGTTGTGAATGGCCTCCACGGCGCCGCAAATGGTTTTGTCAAGAAGGACAAGGAAGTGAAGAAGGAGAAAGATACTCCTGCGCCTGACGATAATGGTGACGGCGCAGAGGAAGAGTCGGAGGAGAACATGCCTCCGATACCTTTCGAAACTCAAGATTCCATCGAGTTCAAGCTCACCCTAATCGAGATGTATATGCAGCGTGTCGCCAAGCGGCGCGAAGCCAAGGCGCTCATGTTTGATCGGGGGCTGCTGGAATACAAGAAGGTATGTAAACTATTTACAGACACACACATATATTGACGCTTCCCTAGATGCAAGCCGCGGAGAAAAAACGCCCGAAAGAGGAGAAGGACATTGTCCATCGATTACGGCCTTTCGCAAGGCTACAGACTGCAGAAGACTATGAAGTCTTCTGCACTGATATCCTGTGTGCGTGCTAACCAGCACTCATAGAGCCCAATTGACAGTCCAGCTCTTTAGATGAGGCGGTGCTGCGAAAGCGGATAGCGGAGCTACAGCAATACAGGAGGCTCGGGCTTTCCACCGCCGCGGACATCAAGAAATGGGAAGATGACCTGTACAAACGCGTGCGCTTCGCTTCTTTGACACCACCCTGTTTCAGCACTCATGGCTACTTTCAGACTCAGGCAAAAGCCAACATGTCCTCTTCGGAGCGACTCCAACAACTTCGAGCTGCCAGCGCACGCCAGTCCCTTGGTCCCGACGCATCAAGGCGCAACAGCGGTGTTGACGCGGATCGTAAGAGCATTGATCAAGCAAGCGCCACAGGGCCATTGGGTCGCCGACCGCGTTCGTGATAAGCTTTGATTCCGTCTCCGCCCAATTTCCGCTGACCCTTGATCAAACTAGCGGCCCCACTAAACCTCGCGAATAGCCCGTCGCTGCACCTCCTCACACCCGCAGAGCAAACCCTTTGTTCGACGCTCCGCATACTCCCCAAGCCGTACTTGGTTATCAAAGAGACGCTTGTTCGGGAGTACGCCCGACGTGGTGGCAAGTTGCGACGACGTGAGGCACGCGACCTCGTGAAAATCGATGTGAATAAGACCAGTCGGGTATGGGACTTTCTCGTGCAAGCGGGTATCTTCGCATCGGCGTAGACCAGAGCCAACAGCAGCAGCAGCAGCAGTTGCAACAGTCCCAATCCCAATCTCAACCACCGTCCCAACCGCTGCAGCAGGCTACACCGCAACAACCACCAGCACCACCATTACCTGGTGGGAGTTCGTCTGGATGAGCATCATCCCTTGCCGTGTCAGCCTCTTCATGTTATCCCGCTTGCCTAACACCAGCATGAGGGCCTCTTCCTACCCCCCCATAATCTGGTATGCTCTTGCGCCCAACCCCAACCCCATCCACACTCCACATTGCATGCACTTGTAACCTTATCACTCGCATCTTATCATACCTGTTTCCCATCGATATGTGTAGCTACCTTTCAATAGCACCCACGACATTGCTCGCCTCTCCAAGGCAACGAGAATCCGTGAACGATAGCCAACGGCGCGCGCTCAACGCTCTGAGCCAAATAACGGCAAAATACGAGCCCATTTTTGAAGATCATTTGCCAAAATTGAGCCGTCCCTTGAAACCGTTCGACCCTGGGAAATGTGCATCGTTTCCAAGGACAATGCTCTCCCGGCACGTGGTCGTGATGTTCGGCCATAAGATAATACAAATCGAATATCAACTCGACTGAATTATGAGTAGATCGACCAAAGCGTGGTTGATAAAACACGACACGAGTGACGAGAAACCGACCCAGCCCGCAGATCCGTCCATTCCTCCTATCATCTTGAAACTCACGGAAAAAACAGAAAGGCCTGGTTTATGCAAGGGGCGCCGCATAGAACGACAATTGGACAGATGGGGGGGCACCCTCGTCCAAAGGAGCAAAAACCGATCAGGCTTCGCTCCATCCGGGGAAGCCTCTGTGATTGTCAATACATTGGCATTCCCGGTGGCTACCGCGCGGGAATGTGCGAAATGTGCGGCTCATTCCATAGGACGTGGGCGCTTCAGAGGCACGCAAGTTAACTTAGTATTTTTTTCTGATGTGAGGGGCGGCCTAAAAGTGGTGGGGGCACGTCCGGGCACGTTTTTTTTTGTTTGGGAGCGAATTGAGGCCAAAACTGCCGTTGTCGTCCGTTATTGTAGGGAGTTCGAAGTTTTTAGAGGGATAGAGGCGCTCAGAAGCCGGTCCTTTTAGGTTATGTGCGCGCAGCGCTGATTGCGGCCGGCAGACTTGGAGCGCGGGGGGGCGTGACCTACTACTGCATCCTCCCCACACCGATCATCATTCGGTTTCCCCCTTTTGCGGTCGAGCCCTGCGATTGCAACGCACTTGGGATGCATCGTGATTACGATGCTGATGGGTGTCACCGGGTCGGGCGGGTCACAGGGACGTCAGGACTTGTGCCCACCCTTAATCAGGAACCGGAAAAACAAGTGATTCAGAAGTGATTTTTGCGTGAAAAGTCAGAGGGTCTTCCCTAAAATGCCTGGTTTGATAGATGGACAAATTATATGATTTATGAAATTCGGAAGGTGCGCTTATCCGATACTGGGAATCGTTGAGCCAAGAACAGAGGACGGAGGTCTGAAGCAGGTCATGACGCTCTGATGCTGAGCCTGCGGTGTTGATGATTAGAACCGACACACTGACCGCCGTTGGCACTTTGGCTGTGAACCGTGTGGCCCATTCCAGCAAGAGTGGCACCCGTTCGGCACATTGGTGCCTGTCGGCGTCTGGATGTATCCGATGGGGTCCTGCTGCGAGGGGACGAAAGATCAAAGGGCAGGGAAGGCCGAACGTCGGACAATTGTCTGTGATTTATGGGGGACCAAAAGGGCGAACGCATATACAACTTTAAAAGATGCCGGAACGGTACGTAGCATAAGTTTTTCTTGTTACGGGTTCGGTACGGTATACTTGTGGTATGGGGGCGCGCACGGACAAGTTGCGGGGACGTGTAAAGAAACTGGAAGCGGTTAGTCGCTATCGGTTTGCCATTGAGACCGGCGGCCGACTGGGACGACTTATCGGCAGCCACTTCGTGATGTTGGTCAGTCGATGGGTCCTGCAGGGTGAGCCTATAGAGAAAAAAAGAGGGGACCCGACTGGCGCAGTGTCAGTCGCAGTTTTTCCATTGTAGGCCTGCTGCGCGGAAGGAAAATGAAACGGTGCCCATTCCAGTTGACCTTTCCTGGAAGGGGTGTGAGTGGGTGCCTCGCCGACACCACCATCCTACAGCAGTATACAGCTACTTCTGGCCTGGCGGGAGGCACGCCATGTTCAATGCAGGAGTTGAAACGGAAAGAAAACATCGGGAAAAGCCGTTTCGTGACAAGTCGTCTTTGAAATAGCAACTCGCCGTCACGTCGTTCGCTGTAAGCCATTGGCAGTGATGATCCAACCTCTAGGGACAGGGGACAGGACAGAGAGGGCCTCGCGACCACCACGATAATGTCTCATGGGCCTGGCGTTGGACGCGCTGGACGTGTGTCGGCGGTAAAAAGCTATCTCGCTGCCTACCCGTTCAACAAAGAGATTGTCGTTCAGAGTCAGAAGAAGGGCGAGTTGCCAGGGACACGAGATAAGCAAGAGGGCATGCATTGAGGAATTGCACACGCGGATGCCATACTAACGTCAGAACGGCCGAAACTTGCCAGGCTTGACGAGGGGCGACCACGGGCAATACCTATTTTCCTGGTAGTCAAAGTGGACCGCC
>WTXF01000281.1:0-29454 GCA_022496215.1 Russula brevipes
AATCGAGAGGACAAGGACAAAATAAGTCGCACGTCGGGAAATGGGAAATGTGGCGACTTGAGTGCTCCACGGTGTACAGCAATTGATTCATTGAGGTAATCGAGTTTACGCGTATGTTTGAACGCACGGACGAGAAGGTCGCCCCAGGTGATCATAGCCATAATTGTTAGCGTATCATTGGGATTTGGACTCGGTTGCAGTGATGCAAGGAAAAGCCGGTAACATTTGACGGCTTCTTCGACATCCGCCATCTTGGTTATGCGATCCATAGTGTCCCGAGCGTCCGTAAGTCGAATGTATTTTGGTAGCAGTGTCTTTGAAAATGACTCGGTAGCATTTAACCTAGTTACAGACAGGGCTAGGGATAGTATGCTGACATCTTCTGGATCTCCTGAATGCGCTTCTCGAGGGCCCTTTGTGACACCGAACTCCATGGAACGTCTTTTCTCGAGAGATGTCAGGTAATGAGTAGCAATACGACGCCGAGGATCTTCAAGAGCCTGAGGTAACGCGCCAAGGTAGGCACGAAAGCGGAAAATCGCCTCCTCTAAATACTCCGGGTTCCCAAAAATGCACGATCGGACATTCGCAAGTGTCGAACTTGTGTCTAAAGCTTCTATCAAGTATTCACCAGGACCCGAAGTGATAATTTTGTCCAGGGCGGTCATCGCCTCCTCGTAGTCGTCACTGGACTTTGTCACAAAGAAGCGACGAGAAAGAGAGAAGGAAAGTGCGAAGGAAACGGCATGTAAATCTGGTAGGCGTGTATGTGCCTCGCGGAGGCATTCGAAGACTTGCTCTGAAGGCCGATTCCACAATTGTACGGTATAAGTAACACCTTCAGCCAAACGCTCAATGGCGACATTCAGGGGTATTAGTAGCTCCGGGACATCTGAAGCGAGCAGTTTGCGGGAGAGGACCGACATCTCCTCAACATTCTGCATCGCATAACCAGAATCCAATTCCATCTGATGATGCAGTGTGCACACAAGTGAAATTGAAACTCCATTGTATAGAACTTGGAAGGGTTCGAGCGATCGGTCTTGAAGGTAACGAAAGTATTCGACACAATTGTTGACGTCCCTGCCAGTGGGCCGCCTAAACTTCAAAGAGCGACAGTGAAGGGCCATCGTGAGGAAATAGAAAGCGACAATTGAATTTGCCAGTGGTCTGTGCCCGCCTATCGTCGAGAGGGGTAATGGTAGGAATATGGCGTGGGTATAGTGAAGGATTGACATGTCGAGATCTCGCTCATCATCTGACAGCTCGTAGCGGAAGAACCGCGCCAAGGCCATACGAAAGAGACAGACGGCACGCAGAGGGTGGAACGGAGGTAGTCGTGCAAGAGATACTCGACTATCGGAGATTTCCTTGTCGATTTGATCAATAGTGGCTGCCATCGATTCATAGAATGGAGAATAAGAGAACGGATCAGAGTTACCGAAAGGTTTGGAAGGGCAGAGACCTTGAGACTCACAGGTGGGGCTGCCATGCTCGAAACTTCGAATACTGGGACGTGAGCTAGAGACTGTCAGGCGACGACCTGGGTGCGTTGAGTAGAATCATGATAATCCGCAACATGCCTTCAACACGTGCACCGTAGCGCGCAAGGCTACACCCGGAAAGGTACCATTTTAGAATGTATTTGATAGAACAATGAGAGTTGCCTGAACGGCAGAGAGAAGGGGGTGGGACGAAGGCGTCCTCAACTCGCTCTTACCCCTAGAGTGGGGCTCGACTAATATATATATGTGTGCCTATTATTTCAAATCCCTTAATGGGCAGTACCGGAGCATTTCCCGGGATACTCCGAATTGCACGCCCAACATACCAGTACCAGATGATCATAGCGACCCCGAGGAGAGCCCTCTCAATTGAATCCCCACAGCTTAACGAACCTTTCTCAAGCTCCCATTTGCCATCATGCCGCGCCTTTCATCCAACCAAACCACTGGCACGGCTCCTTTGTGGCCGGCGCCCTGATTTCGAAATCTCGTCCCATTCTCCGAGTCAGCTGTCGTACTGGTCCCAGATGAGTTCTGCGCGCCCCGACTGCCCCTCAGGCAGACAACGGCATCGGGGGCACTTGTGAGCCTGGGCCTCACGATCTACACAATTTTAGGGAGAGTCTATTGAACTGTGAGCCAGTCTGTTGCCCGACTAGACTCCTACGACGTGCAACTGAACCGTTCACTGCCACCAGGTGCGATGGTCGCGTGTTCCTGGGCCGGTTGGAGCAAACTGAAATGACCGCGTCGCCGGTGTATCTCAACTCTTCCTTGTCCTGAGTATATATAACGTATGTACATTTGGCTGTCGGGCGTGTCTCAGTATCGTCAGCGTACGAATATGGCCAACGACTCATCGAGGCACAGATCTTTACATTAGCAGTACTACATCGGATACTGTCAATGTCATAAAGATATGTGCCTCGATGACCTAATTCCTCTAGAAACTCCTTCTGGCTTAGGGTGGGGGTCTCAGCCGAACGACAACTGCATAAAGATGAGCATGCCCCTCCTCCCTGGGACTTGCTTTCCTGCCCCACTTGCAGTTTCCGGGGACGGGTCATAACAGAAATTAATCCAACAAACAATGATACGGAGATACACGAGAAGAAAGAATAATTATAACGCGTCAAAGTTGATATGATGCGATGAACGCCGCCGCTCCAACTCATCCTCCCGCTAAAATCCGGACGAATCAGCAAAAATTCGTGTCATCAACCCAAAACAAGAAGAAAGAATAAGAAAACGCACCTTCTCATTCAGGTGCAGCACCAGCACGACCCCCGCAAGCGCCACCATCGTACCCAACACAGTCACACCGACCCAGGGAATCCATTGCCCGGGCCGCAGATACAGCTCCTTGCGCCACTCGTCCGGCGCCTGCCCGGGGTTGATCACGAGCTTCGAGTTGGGAATGACCATCTCGAGCGCGGCGACGCGCTTTCGCGCTGCGCCCGCGAACAGGTTCTCGATATAGTTGTTCGTCCGCCCGAGCCCGAAGAACGCGTACGGCGTGTTCAGTGCCTGGTACGATGTCTGAGGTAGCTGCGGGACTCGCGCGGCAGAACGCCCGCCAGAATAGTATATTTACAGCTTACGCCGGACGTGCTGGCGGTAGAGGGCTGGCGTGAGTAATTTGGTTCAGTTAGTTGTGCTGCGGAAGGGGGCAAGAGGGAAACTAACAGGGTAGGGCGCAAGACTGCTATTCTCGGGTAAGCACCAACCCGAGCTACATGCGCCGTTCAGCACTGGACCCATCCGAAGGGAGGGAACGTCAGACAAAGTCAGACAATAGTAGGATGTAAACGCGTACGAATAGCTTCATAAAAAACGCGTCATAATAAAAGTTGAAGTTGTTCTGTACGAACAACACCCGACCTTCACCCTGCGCGCCCGTGCGTTGGACCATCACATCGAGCGTCCCATCTTCGTCCAAGTCGACGAACACGGCAACCCGCGTCCGTAATGCTCGTGAGCGGGTCTACGCCTTTGCGCATCTCTCGCCATCCGCGCCGGGCACCTCGTGCTGTGCATGCCGCAACACGGCGGATGCATGGGGCAGAGAGGAGGCGCACGCGACCCTCGGTGATCAGAAGCATGTCAGGAAAGCCATCCAGATTGGTATTACCCGTGTGCGGAACGATGGGCTGGGCGGGTGAGAACGACGTGTCCGAGACGTGGAGCTTCGCGTCGCCTTGCAAAAGATCACTAATTGGGACGCTCATATAATTCTAAGTTTCGGATGTTCAGACTGCAGGTGATTTTTTTAGGACGAAATTGAGAACGCACCGGGCCGGAAAAAGAAAACGAGAAAATGGAGTCGGCGACGCATAGCGAGGAGGGGCTGCGACATGGCGGTGCGGTGGCAGGATTGCTTGCTAAGGGGAATGAGGATGATGAGGGACACAACGGGAGCTGCGTATTATAAGCAATGTTCAGGCCGCGTGCACAATTAGTCCCAAGTCCAGTGGACCGAGAAACAGGGGTGCGTGTCGTAATGAGAAGGTCAATAGTCCCATCCCGGTCTAGAGACAAGGCAATTAGTTGGACGGTCACACTCTCATAATAGATGAGAGTACCCATATCAGCGAAAACAACGGACCGAGTGCCAGCAGGAAGCGAGCGACTCTGTGCAGGAGTGAACCCAGCATCGGGGTTGTTGTTGACCCAGACCTGGAAGGATTTTTGACCATGGTCGTCATCGCACTTGAGGAATGTATCTGCGTGACCCCAGTGACATCAGGAAACCTCTCAGCCGCTTAGCGAACCTTAATGCATTAATCCCGCTTAAAAACTCGGCAAGTCACACTAAGATATACTAAGAGTCTAAGACACACTAAGACAGGTCAAGGCATACATTCATGGTCACTTTACAAGTCACAAAGTACAGAAGGAGCTCTAAACTGCTAAGACGGGCTAAGACACACTAAGTACATTAAGTGTTCTATGGAGCTCCAAGTCACTAGGAATGGCTAAGACACTGGCCAGACGCATCCCGAGCGTGGCGCGCCGCACCGATTCCCATGGCCAGGCATGTGCGGTGCTCGACGATGTGCAGCACGAGCATGTCCGCCACGAGGACGAACTTCGCGTGCATGCGCACGGCGGGCCCCGTTAGCATCTGTGCGCCTTTGGGCGCGAGGAAGACGACCTCGAAGGACGTCAACCGTGGGCTTGCGTGCACGATGCGGGTGCCGTCTTCACCCTAGGAGGGCACAATGCACAGGCGAGTCTGGGGTTGGAGATGCCAGGTGGGATGGGAGAGACGGTGCACTCGCTGTGATGAAGGAAGGGCAGCAGGCGATGGAAAAAGTCGAGGTGCTGCAGGTGCGGACACGCTGCGACGATGGTGCGCAGGACGGTCCTGTTGTGGTACCCCTGCTCGAGCCGGAATGCAATCATGTGGAACATGAATGCGGGCAGCACCGCAAGCGACACGCTCACGTTCAGCGGGGTCTCACAGAGGGCAAGGGCCTCCCGCACGAGCAGGGTCTTGAGCGACGTGCGGACGGGGAGGATCTGCGCCTGCACGAGCACACCGTTGAAAGGTGCCCCCAGGTGGCGTGGCATATACGTTGTGCAGGAGGTCTGTCCTTGTTCTCGTCCCTTGTCTTGCGCTTCGCGATGGCGTCGACGTTGGTGCCTGGCCCTTCCGCTAGTCGGGATATCGCGCGTGGTGTCCCACATGTGCCTGAGCACGTTTCTCCCACAGCTCGCGTTCGGTAGGTGGGAGCGTCTCCCAGACGATTCCTGTGGGGGGAGGGATGTCAGACAGAGGACGACAAACAGAGGGAGAGGGTCACACCAATCTGACAGTACCTCGGCAGACAGGTGGTAAGTTTCCATCGTCATCATCCATCTTTCGACGCTTGGGAGCGTGTCCGGGTCACCGCGCATCAGAAATGCCCCGAGGACGACGCTGGGGTAAGTCCGGCAGGGGATCGCGCTGATCAAGTCTGTCGGAACCATGAAGCCTCGGAGGCGGACTCCCAATGCGACTGCGGTAATGGGGAAGCTGTGAAGGATCAGAACGATATTCCGGATAGCGCGTTGGGCTGTGTCGTCGGTCATCACGACGATTGTAAGACGGTGACCGCGGGTGAGGTGAACGGGAATTGTGTCCTATAAGATGAAACATGCGAGGGAAGCATTTGTTGAGAATGAGACATGGTATATAGCATGGAAACGAAAATGGAGAAGGCCACAATAAACAGCTGCGAGTCGGTCGAGGCGTAGGTCCGACTACTTAGGATTTCGGAAGTTGGACGGTTTCTGACTGGCCACGTGTGCCATGTCACATGATGTTGTTGACTGAAAAAAAAGTCCCAAGTCGAACGGGAATGGCGACGCGTTAACGTTTGACCACTCTCCCTTTCCCTCCCTAGCGTTCCACCTCTCACTCTCATTCTCACTCTCTCCCTAGCCTTCCACCTTTCACTCTCCCAGGTAGAGGACGTCTCGAGATAAGTGTTTTTCTTTTCCTTTTTATGCAAAGTAAACTAACAGACCGCTTTTTTTCTAGGTTACAGTGGGTTTTCAACCTTGACAACGGCTGCCTGGAGACTGCATAGGGAGACCATGCCAGTGCAGGATGTCCCCTGTCCCCACTTCCACATGTCGCCTATCTCAACCTGGAAGACAACGAGGTCGGTTCATGTGTTTATACCAGTACTTTTTTTTTCTGATGTCCCTTTCACAGGAACCGTGGTAGTGTTTGTGATAGTGTATTCAGAGACTCGACACGCGTCAGGTGAGAAATACTATCTCGGCGTTCATATTGTGCTTACACCTGCGTTCCAGAATCCCCATTCCTACAACAATTACTTGCAAGAAGTGGAAGATATTCGTAAGTCGTCATCTCTTTGCCCCCACTTGTGCCTCTTAAACAACACGAAACGCGCAGCCTTCAACCTGATCAATGAAATCGACATCCCCAAAATGCGAGTGCGCATTGTCGCCTACCGAAAACGTGGCACTCATCGAGCTGAACAAGCAGCGCAGCAAGGCGTACGCGCAGGCGGTCAAGGGGCAAGAAGAGGCTGAGTGTTGCGAGCGCCAGCTGTGTGTGGAGGAGCTGCGCCGTGCCAAGGAGGAGCGCGACGCATGCGAGGGTGAGTGGCGTGCACTGATTGATCACCTCGAGAGTAGCGACGCAGACGCCGCACGTGGCTGCGGGTCTTAGTGTCTTAGAGTGCTTAGAGTGTCTTAGTCTCTTGAAATTTGAATCTCGCTTTTTCAAGACGCGTCCTTAGTGCATAAAAATAAGAAATTCAACGGAACTAAGATGAATTAAGAGAGAATAAGACAAATTAAGACAAAATAAGACAAATTAAGAGTGTCTTAAAAATGGGGATCTAGCTTTCACAAGATCGGTTAAAACACATTAAGACGGTTTAAGACGGTTTAAGACGAAAAAAAGGTTTCCTGATGCATCAACACTGGGCTACGAATCCTAAAGGCAAGAAACACGAACCAGTCACACAATCCCCATTGAGGTCCAATGCCGCGTTGCTATGTGGATTTGAGATGCGACATCGAGATCTTGAGAAGGGGACATCGTTACTACCAAAAATATGAATGACACGTTGCTGGAAGAGGATACGAGCACTCATACATCTCGTAAAGTGGGCCAGGGTCTGATGCGTTCCAAACGTTCCTCCACATCTTCAGCCGACTCTCAGAGAGCTTCCTGGTTGGAGGCCAAGCAAGTCGATCCGCATTTGGCCATCGCTGTCCAAGGGCATAGGCTGCGCCAGGACAGAGGGAGGGGTTCAATTGGATCCGTGACTACGCGATTTGTCAAGAAAAGGATTAAACTAGGGGAAGGAGAAGGACTGGCTTACAGAAACCACCACCAGGCCCGGAGGTGTGTATATGGAAAGAGATAGCTGGATTCATTTCTGAATCCGCCAGCATACGAAGGGCGCGCATAGGCGGTCCCCATTTAAATCAGCTAGCCATTGTCCAGACCGACCCAGCTGGGACGAAGGAATTGCCAATTTCGGACGGAGGAAATCGCCAGAGCGCGTGGCCGGCGCCAACGAAGACGGTGCATACGTAAGCCAAAGGCGAGCGATCGCCTCGCGCGTCTTTTTTTATTGTTCGCAATGGCCGAGGGAAACCATTACGACCATTTCTTCAAGGTGACAACTCGTATTTTGTCTCCCCACGGGGCCGCCGTTCTCATCCTGGAGATGCGCTGCCGAAAACGCGTTTTGCCAATGTGGACATCAGGTTCTCCTAGCGGGTGATTCGGGTGTCGGAAGTCGACGGCCACTAAAATCCTTTTGCCACTGTTTTCAGACCGCACAGCAACTGTACGTATGCAGTGTTGGGAGTGCATGATATGACAGCAGCGCTCATCTCATAGCCGCAGTGCTCTCGCGGTTCGTACGCAACGAATTCAATGCTGAGAGCAGATCGACCATTGGTGTCGAGTTTGCCACTCGCATAATCACGGTGGATGATAAAAGGATAAAAGCCCAAGTCTGGGACACCGGTGCGCCCCACGCTTTCTTTCCGCACTTCGGCCCTGCTGACCCATTCGCTCTTAGCAGGGCGAGCACAATATCGTGCGATCACCGCGGCGTGCGTCTTGTCTTTCTCTTCTCGCACCTTTATCGTGGCGTTGCCTGCTCAGACGACCGACATGCCGTATCCTCCAGGTTCTATTGCGGAGCTCTCGGCGCATTGCTCCTGTACGACGTCACGAAGCTCTCGTCTTTTAGCAACATCAAAGCCTGGGTCGAAGAGTTGCGGGAGCACGCAAGCCCACATGTCGTAGCCATGCTAATCGGAAACAAGACGGATCTCAACGCGCTCCGAGCCGTCCCCGCCGAAGAGGCCGCAGCGTTTGCCAGTGCGTTCACGACCTGATATTTTCTGGTGAAGAGCGCCGCTGAGAGCTTGCGGGTTGCCACCATCGTTTGTGCAGTGGAAAATGGCATGATGTACATGGAGACATCTGCACTCAACACGTTCAACGTCGAGTCTGCGTTCGAGTCGGTTATCACCGAGATCTATCGGATGGAGTCGAGCAAGCACACTGAGCCGAGCTCGAGTTCACCAGGGCGACCACTGAAAATGATTGAGACACTTCTTTGACATATAGCGCGTGTCCTAAATCGTATATTTCTATGGTTGGCATGCATCCTGCCTCTTTCTCTTTGTATGTTTGTGAACATGGATAGGCATGTCCAGTTACCAATGACCGCGAGACCCAAGCGGTTCGAAGATGGCATGGGAAGCGCAGGTTCAAGCCCCAAGGTAGTGGGGACGTTTGTCAAGCAGTGGCTGAGGCTTTCTTATGTAGCTATTTACAAAACCCTTTGATCGTACATAATATCCTAGATTCTGCCAAGGTAGTACAGAAAGCATAGAAGTTTGACTGACTTGTACCATACTGTATGTCTTTCCCGGCCATCGTTTCCGGCCATACCAAGCCCCATACAGCCATAACCCATATGCGGATGGCGCAGCCCTAAATCTACAACTGCTTGTGAAGATTGTATGTACCTTCCCTATAGACAAGTAGTGAGCACCGCAGCTGGTCCAGTATATTCGACCGCTTACCAAGAGAACCCCACAGATCATGCACCATAATGCACGAAATTCACCCACCGCTCCAAAGTCATCCCTCTCTTTTTCCTCAGCATCCTCACAGAGTCCCGCAGTGCCTCAGCTGTTCGCTCGTAATATGGAATCCCTTGCCATTTATCCGAGAACACCGACTTGTAAAAGTTTCTCGCAATGTCAGGTCCGTCAATGTCAGCCACCGCCCACATTGTCCCGACCACACTTCGGAACCCGCAGTATTGAACCGCCCCCGTCAGGTGAAGTCCCTCATCGGCAAGGCTTTCTTCCGTGATCTCGGCAGTATGACAAGCCGAGAGGAACGCAAATTCGGCCGTGGGCAGTTGGGCGCGTACGATGTCGAGTAGCCTGAGGCGCGCACCCTCGTACAGTTTGAAAGAAGCATCGAATGGTTTTCCCGTCTCGAGTATCCCATGGCACGAAATATGTGCAAACCGGTGGTCCCTGAGGTGCTCGAGCGCGGCAGGCGGCGTTGCTGTTTCCCATAGAAGAGTTGCCACCGATGGACTGACGGCCTGGACCACCCGCATCTCCTGTAGCACCATTGGCACAATGGCATCTGGCTGTGCCACGAGAAGTATGGAGGGCTTAGTAGATGTCTGCGCACTCGGTTTGCGGGCCTCAATGAGTGCGGAGAGTGTCGGAGTATATGAGGTGATGTACAGGTCTGAGAAGTACAGTCTGACATGACCGTTTGATTGAACAGGGCCCATCGCATGGAGAGGAAGAGAGCAAAAGACAGATGTCGGGCACCACCAGATGTGAGATTGTTCTTGCACATCCAACTCACAGAGCCTTTCGATCACTGGCTTGCCAACGAGATCATAGAGGCCCTTTAGGACAGAGCTCAGAACCAGCTCGTATTCCTTCGAATCGAGGCCGTTGTTTCGTGCGCAGAATAGCTGATCTCTCATCTCTTCCGCGCAGGTATAGAAGTCCTCCGTTAGCGGGATAAGGGAGGGAGGAGAATCATGAAGAAGGATGATAATGTCGGAACGCCACTTGCAGTGGTTGATGATGATGACTGGTCCGCGCGCAGCAGCAGAGCGGAGTGTGTCAAATGAAGGTGCCATCAAGAAGCTCTCAAAACCTGGCATGCCTTGGATCTGCGCGATGAGACCGCTGCGCTCGTCTAAAAGTTTCCGTTGCTTCACCACAAGGCGACCGAACGGGTCCATCTCCTTGCTATCATCGGTTTCGCCGCCATTCATCCAGAAACCTGAAGAACCCGAAGTTGTCAATGTCTCGAGGTCCCGATTGACAGCTGCGAATTTCTGAGCCAAAGGCAAGTCGACTGCACGAAGTTGCTCAATTGAAGTGCGGAAGCCACGCATCTCAGACCAGAGCAGGCCCCTCCCTTGTTCCAGAGTCTCGATGGCTCGCTTAAGCTGACCTATGTGTACCCGATACGATGCGTGGTCCAATGGCAGCTTCTCGTAATTATGGCGCATCTCTACAAGACGGGAGTGTTGCATTTCGAGGGTAGGAGCGAATGCCAGAGAGTCTTGCATCAATGAGATGGCATTCTCGTATGCAGTGGACGTGGACGGGTGCTTGTAAGCCCGCGCAATCATCGCCCATTCACATGACATACTGAATCGATCGGGGGCAATCGCGTATGTATCCGTGGCAGCGATGGGGTATAGTTGCATGAGTTCATCGAGGTCTTCTCTGTCTTCGGACAATAAGTATCGAGAGGACAAGGACGAAATAAGACCTCGAATGGCTCGAAATGGGGAAGGCGGCTTGAGCATTCCACGATATACAGCGATGGATTCGTTGAGATAATGGAGTTTACGCGTATGTTCGAACGCACGGAAGAGGAGGTTGCCCCAGGTGAGGAAAGTGGTGAATGTCATTATAGGGTTATCGGGACTTGAACTCGGTTGCAGCGATGCAAGGAAGAGCCGGTAATCCTTAACGGCTTCTTCGACATCCGCCATCCCGGCTACGCGAATGCTAGTGCGCCCAGCGTCCAGTTTGTAATGTAGTAGTGTCTTTGAAGATGACTCGGTAGCCCCTGACATAACTTCAGATATCAAGGATATTATGATGTTGACATCTTCTAAAAATCCGGAACGCGCTTCTTGGCCGTCTGTGACACCGAACTCCTTGGAGCGTATTCTCTCGAGAGATGTCAGGTATTGAGTAGCCATACGACGTTCATAATCGTCATGAGGTAATGCGCCAACGAGGGTACGAGAGCGGAAAATCGCCTCCTCTAAATGCTCCGGTTTCCCCAAAAGGCAAAATCGGGCATACGCAAGTATCGAAGCTCCGTCTAAGGCGTGCGTCAAATATTTGCCAGGACCCGAAGTGATAATTTTGTCCAGGGCGGCCATCGCGTCCTCATAGTCATCACTCGACTTTGACACAGAGAAGCGACGAGAAAGACACCAGGAAAGTGCGTGGGAAACGGCATGTAGATCTGGTAGGCGTGCATGTGCCTCGCGGATGCATTCGAAGACTTGCTCTGAAGGCTGATACAATAATCCGAGTCCCAGGGTCTCAACAACAGCATCAGCCCAAATCCCAATGGTGACATTCAGGGGTAGCTCCGGGACATCTGAGGCGAGGAGTTCGCGGGAGAGGGCCGACATCTCCTCAACGTTCCGCACCGCACAACCAGAGTCTAGCTGGCTCTGAAGACATAGCGTGTGGACAAGTGATGTCAAAACTTCATTGTATGGAACGTCGAAGGGTTCGAGCGATCGGTCTTGAAGGTAACGAAGGTATTTGACGCAATTGTTGAGGTCGCTGTCCCGTCTAAACTTCAACGAGCGACTGAGAAGGGCCATCGTGAGGTGGAAGAAAGCCGCGATTGAATTTGATCTGTGGCCACCTATCGTCAAGGGGGGGAATGGTAGGAATATAGCTTGGGTAAAGTGAAGGATTGACATGTCGAGATCTCGCTCATCATCTGATAGCTCGTGGCGCCGCGACCACACCGAGCCTATGTGAAAGAGGTAGGCTGCACGCAGAGGGTAGGATGGAGGTAGTCGTGCAATGAATACTCGAGCATCGGAGATGTGCTTGTCGATTTGATCAATAGTGAGTGCATCGATTTGATCCATAGTGACTGCATCGATTCATAGAATGGAGAATAAGAGAACGTATCAGAATGACCGAAAGGTTTGGAAGGGCAGAGACCTGGTTTCGGGACTCACACAATGGGGCTTCCATGCTCGAAGCTATGACCCAGCTGTCAGGCGACGACGGTAGAGTTAGGAGTTGGAAAAGATTTGATCGATCGCAACTTGAACATGCCTTCAACACGTGCACGCACGCAGGTCAGGGAGGCGCCGAGTGTTCCCAATCCCCAATCCAATCAGTTACGTCGCACGAATAATGTGTAATCATGTGACGCTCCCAGGCTCCCATTTGTCATCATGCCGCGCCTTTCATCCAACCACGGCTCCTTCTTTGTGGCCGGCGCCCTGGCCCTGATTTCGAAATCTCGTCCCATTCTCCGAGTCAGCTGTCGTACTGGTCCCGGATGAGTTCTGCGCGCGACGACTGCCCTCAGGCAGACAACGGCATCGAGGGTACTTGTGAGCCTGGGCCACACGATCTACACAAACATTAGGGAGAGTGTGTTGAACTGTGGGCCAGTCTGTTGCCCGACTAGACTCCTACGACGTGCAACTGAACGATCCGTTCATTTGCCACCAGGTGCGATGGTCGCGTGTTCCTGGGCCGGTTGGAGCAAAATGACCGCGTCGCTGGTGTATCTCAACTCTTCCTTGTCCAAAGTATGTATAACGTATGTACCTTTGGCTGTCGGGCGTGTCTTAGTATCATCAGCGTACGAATATGGCCAACGGCTCATCGAGGCAGACCTTTACAGGAACAGCACTACACCAGATAGTGTCAACGTCATAAAGATATGTGCCTCGATGACCTAATTCCTCTAGAAACCCCTCTTGGCTTGGGTGGGGGTCTCAGCCGAACGACGCTGCATAACGACGAACACGCCCCTCCTCACTGGGACTTGCTTTTCTGGGCCCCACTTGCGAGTTCCGGGGATGGGTCATAACAGAAATTAATCCAACAAACAATGATACGGAGGAGATACACGAGAAGAAACAATAATTATAACGCGTCAAAGTTGATATGATGCGATGCACGCCGCCGCTCCAGTTCATCCTCCCGCTAAAATCCAGACGAATCAGCAAAAATCCGCGCCATCAACGCAAAACGCAAAACGCAAAACATGAAATAAGAATAAGAAAGCGCACCTTCTCATTCAAGTGCAGCACCAGCACGACCCCCGCAAGCGCCACCATCGTACCCAACACGGTCACACCGACTCAGGGAATCCACTGCCCGGGCCGCAGATACAGCTCCTTGTGCCACTCGCCCGGCGCCTGCCTGGGATTGATCACGAGCTTCGAGTTGGGGATGAGCATTTCGAGCGCGGCAACGCGGGTTCGCGCTGCGCCGGCGAACAGGTTCTCGATGTAGTTGTTCATCCGCTCGAGCCCGAAGAACGCGTACGGCGTGTTCAGTGCCTGGTACGATGTCTAAGGCAGCTGCGGGACTTGCGCGGGAGAACGCCTGCCCGAAGTATCTAGAATAGTGTATTTATAGCTTACGCCGGACGTACTGGCGCCAGAGGGCTGGCGTGAGTAATGTGGTTCAGTTAGACCTACTGCGGAAGGAGGTGAGAGGGAAACTAACAGGGTAGGGCGTAAGACTGCTATTCTCAGGTAAGCACCAACCCGAGCTACATGCGCCGTTCAGCACTGGACCCTTCCGAAGGGAGGCAAAGTCAGACAAAGTCAGACAATAGTAGGATGTAAACGCGTACGAATAGCTTCATAAAAAACGCGTCAAAATAAAAGTTGAAGTTGTTCTGTACGAACAACACCCGACCCTCACCCTGCGCGCCCGTGCGTTGGACCATCACATCGAGCGTCCCATCTTCATCCAAGTCGGCGAACACGGCAACCCGCACCTGTAATGCCCGTGAGCGGGTCTACGCCTTTGCGCATCTCTCGCCATCAGCGTCGGGCACCTGGGTGCCGTGCATCCCGCAACATCGCGGGAGCGTGGCGCAGAGAGAAGGAGGCGCACACGACCTTCGGTGATCAGAAGCAGGTCAGGAAAGCCATACAGATTGGCATCACCCGTGAGCGGAACGATGGGCTGAGCGGGCGAGAACGACGTGTCGAAAACGTAGGTCTTTGCGTCGCCTTGCAAAAAATGACTAATCGGAACGCTCGCGTAGTTCCAAGTCTCGGATGTTCAGACTGCAGGTGGCTATTAGGAAGAAATAGAGAATACACCGGCCGGAAAAAAAAAGAGAAATTGGAGTCGGCGACGCATAGCGAGGGGGGGCTGCGACATGGCGGTGCGGTGCGGGGATCGCCTGCTAAGGGGAACGAGGATGACGAGGAACACAATGGGAACTGTGTATTATAAGCAATGTTCAGTACACAATTAGTCCCAAGTCCAGTGGACCGAGAAACAGAGGTGCATGTCGTAATCAGAAGGTCAATAGTCCCATCCCGGTCTAGAAACAAGGCAATCAGTTGGATGGTCACACTCTCATAATAGACGAGAGTACATATCAGCAGGAAGCGAGCCATCTGTGCAAGAGTGAACCCGGTATCGGGGTTGTTGTTGGCCCAGACCTAGAAGGATTTCTGACCATGGCCGTCATCGCAGACGAGAAATATATATGCGATACCCCATCAACACCGGGCTACGAATCCTAAAGGCAAGGAACACGAACCAGTCATGCGATCCCCATTGAGGTCCACTGCCGCGTTGATATGAGGATTTGAAATGCGACATTGAAACCTTGAGAAGGGGGCATCGTTACTGCCAAAAATATGAATGACACGTTACTAGAAGAGTATACGAGCATTCGTACATCTCGTAGAGCGAGCCAGAAGGGTGTGATGCGTTAGAAACGTTCCTCCACATCTTGAGCCGAGAACTTCCTGGTTGGAGGCCAGGCAAGTCGATCCGCATCTGGTCATCGCTGTCGAAGGGCATAGGCTGTGCCAGGGCAGAAGGAGGGAGTTCAATTGGATGCGTGACTACGTGATTTGTCAAAAAGAGGATTAAACTAGGGGAAGGAGAAGGACCGGCTTACATGAGGCCTGGAGGTGTATATGGAAAGAGATAGCTGGGTGGATGAACCAGCCTGAGCCATGACTCGTTGGACATCAAGCTTGCCGTCATGCGGATAGTCGCCGGGGACGACGTTGTGAACACCTTGTGGGTGACGGAAAGATGCAGAATGACGGAAGGAAAACCTATCTATAAATGGTCAATAACGGCGTATGTTGAAGGCACCGAGTACTCACCATGACTCCAAAGGTAGACGGAGATGGTGTGCTACTGTAGTCAAATCGTCGGAGGCCAACGTAATGACATCCAAACTAGTAGCAGTAAATTAGCCTTGCATTTCTGAACTCGCCGATATACGAAGGGCGCGCACAAGCCGTTGAAATCACCAAACGCTATGACTCTGTCATCGCCATTGTCCACACCTAGCGACCCACTGGCAGTTGGGAACGAAGGAATTGCCCCAGAAGCGTTTCGGAGGATAGCCAGAGCGCCGGCAGAAAGAGCGCAGACTGATGCATACGTAAGGCGGAGCCAGACGCGCGTTCGGGCTGTTCCGGTCTTTTCTATCGCAGTGCGGTTCGTAAGCAACGAACTCAATGAAACGATTGGTGTCGAGTTTGCCACTCGCATAATCACGGTGGATGATAAGAGGATAAAGAGCCCAAGTCTGGGACCGGTGCGCCCAACGCTTTCTTTCCGCACTTCGGCCCTGCTGACCTGTACGACGTCACGACGCTCTCATCTTTTAGCAACATCAAAGTTTGGGTCGAGGAGCTGCGCGAGCACGCAAGTCCAAATATCATTGCCATGCTAATTGGAAATAAGACGGACCTCAACGCGCTTCAAGTCGTCCCCGCCGAAGATCCCGCAGCGTTTGCCAGTGCATTCATGACCTGTCATTTTCTGGTAAAGAGCGCCGCTGAGAGCTTGCGGCTTGCTATCATGGTTTATGCAGCGGAAAATGGCATCTATCGGATGGAGTCGAGCAAGCAGACTGAGCCGAGCTCGAGTTCACCAGGGCGACCATTGAAAATGATTGAGACACTTCGTTGACATGTAGCGCGTGTCCTAAATCTTATATTTCTATGGTTGCATACATCCTGCCTCTTTCTCTTTGTATGATTTGTGAACATGGATAGGCATGTCCAGTTTCCAATTGCCGCGAGACTCAAGCGGTTCCAAGATGGCATGAGAAGCGCAGGTTCAAACGGTCAAGCTTTCAAGCCCCGAGGTAGTGGCGATGCTTGTCAAGTAAAGGCTGAGGCCTCTGTGCTACCTCAGAGCAGAATCTAAGACATCATGTACCATCAAAGGGCTTTGTCAATCGCTACATGAGGAGGCCATAGAAGGTGATGAGATGTAGTGCATGTAGTTGTACCATATTGCCATTTCCGGCCGTTTCCAGCCATACCAAGCCCATACCATACAGCCGTAACCTATACAGTATATGGATGGGGCAGACCTAAATCTGCGACGTGTGACTGTATGTAGCTTCCCGACAGACAGGTGGTGAGCACCGCAGCTAGGTCCAGATATTCGACCACTTACCAAGGGAACCCCACAAATCATGCACCATAATGCACGAAATTCACCCACCGCTCCAAAGTCATCCCTCTCTTTTTCCTCAGGATCCTCACAGAGTCCCGCAGTGCCTCGGCCGTTCGCTCGTAATATGGAATCCCTTGCCATTTATCCGAGAATACCGACCTGTAAAAGCTTCCGGCAAGGTCAGGTCCGTCAATGTCGGCCATCGCCCACATTGTCCCGATCACACTTCGGAATCCGCAGTATTGAACCGCCCCCGCCAGGTGAAGCCCCTCATCGGCAAGGCTTTCTTCCGTGAGCTCTGCCGTATGACAAGCAGATAGGAACGCAAATTCGGCTATGGGGAGTTGGGCGCGCACGATGTCGAGTAGTGTGAGGCGCGCACCCTCGTACAGCTTGAAAGAAGCATTGAATGGCTTGCCTGTCTCGAGCATCCCATGGCACGAAATATGTGCAAACCGGTGGTCCCTGAGGTGCTCGAGCGCGGCGGGCGGTGTTGCTGTTCCCCAGAGAAGAGTTGCCACCGACGGACTGACGGCCTGGACCACCCGCATCTCCTGTAGCACCTTTGGCATAGTGGCATCTGGCTGTGCCACGAGAAGTATGGAGGGCTCAGTCTCAGTTGATGTCTGCGCACTCGGTTTGCGGGCTTCAATAAGTGCGGAGAGTGTCGGTGTATATGAGGTGATGTACAGGTCCGAGAAGTACTGTCTGACATGACCGTCTGACCGAACAGGGCCCATCGCATGGAGAGGAAGAGAACAAAAGGCCGATGTCGGGCACCACCAGATCCGAGATTGTTCTTGCACGTTCAACTCACGGAGCCTTTCGATCACTGGCTTGCCAACAAGATCATAAAGGCCCTTTAGGACAGAGCTCAAAGCCTCCTCGTATTCCTTCGAGCCGAGGCCTTGCTTTCGTGCGCAGAATAGCCGATCTCTCATCTCTTCCGCGCGGGAATAGAAATCCTTCGTTACCGGGATAAGGGATGGAGGAGAATAACGAAGAAGAATGATAATGTCGGAACGCCACCTGCAATGGTTGATGATGATGACTGGTCCACGCGCAGCAGCAGAGCGGAGTGTGTCAAAGGAGGGTGCCATCAAGAACCTCTCAAAACCCTGCAAGGCTTGGATCTGCACGATGAGACTCTTGCGCTCGTCCAAAAGTCTCCGTTGTTTCACCACAAGACGACCGAACGGGTCCATCTCCTTGCTATCATCGAAGTCGCCGCCATCCATCCAGACACTCGAAGAACCCGAAGTTGTCAATGCCTCGAGGTCCCGATTGACAGCTGCGAATTTCTCAGCCAAGGGCAAGTCGACTGCACGAAGTTGCTCAATTGAAGTGCGGAAGCCACGCATCTCAGACCAGAGTAGGCCCCTCCCTTGTTCTAGAGTCTCGATTGCTTGCTCGAGGTGACCTATGCGTGCCTGATACGATGCGTAGTCCAATGGCAGCTTTTCGTGATCATGGCGCATCTCTACAAGACGGAAGTGTTGTATTTCGAGGGTAGGAGCGAAGGCTAGAGAGTCTTGCATCAATGAGATGGCACTCTCGTATGCGGTGGATGCGGACGGGTGCCTGAAAGCCCGCGCAGTCTTTGCCCATTGACAAGAGATATGAAATCGATTGGGGGCACTCGCGTATGTATCCGTGGCAGCGATGGGGTATAGTTGCATGAGTTCATCGAAGTCTTTTCTGTCTTTGGATAATAAGAATCGAGAGGACAAGGATGAAATAAGATTTCGAATGGCTGGAAATGGTAAATGTGGTGCCTTGAGCATTCCGCGATATACAGTAATTGATTCGTTGAGGTAATCGAGTTTACGCGTTTGTTCGAACGCACGGAGGAGGAGGTCGCCCCAGGTGAGGAAAGTGGTGAATGTCATCATATCACTGGGACTCCGAGTCGGTTGTAGTGATGTACCAGTGAGGAAGAGCCGGTAACACTTTACGGCTTCTTCGACATCCGCCATCTCGGTTATGCGCCTTTTAGTGTCCTGGGCGTCCAGAGCTTGAATGTGATTTGGTAGTGCCTTCGAAGGTGACTCGGTAGCCTTCAACTTAGCGAGAGACATGGCCAAGGGTAGTATGTTGACATCTTCTGAATCTCTAGAATGCGCTTCTCGAGGGCCGTTTGTGACACCGAACTCCATGAAGCGCTTTCTCTCGAGAGATGTCAGGTAATGAGTAGCGATATGACGCTGAGGATCTTCAAGAGGTAACGCGCCAAGGTAGGCACGAAAGCGGAAAATCGCCTCCTCTAAGTACTCCGGCTTCCCAAAGAAGCTGGATCTGCCATGCGCAAGTGTCGAAGCTAGATCTAAGGCATCTATCAAGTATTCGCCAGAACCCGAAGTGATAATTTTGTCCATGGAGGCCATCGCGTCCTCATAGTCACCACTTGACTTTGTCACATCAAAGCGACGAGAAAGAGAGAAGGAAAGAGCGAAGGAAACGGCATGTAAATCTGGTAGGCGTGTATGTGCCTTGCGGAGGCATTCGAAGACTTGCTCTGAAGGACGATTCGACAATTCCACGGCATAAGTAACAGCTCCAGCCCAATTCTCGATGGCGACATTCAGGGGTAGCTCCGGGACATCTGAAGCGAGAAGTTCGCAGGAAAGGATTGACATCTCCTCAACATTCTGCATCGCACTACCAGGCTGCAGTTGCATCTGAAGACACAGTACGTCCACAAGTGATGTCAAAACTTCATTGTATGGGACGTCGATCGGTTCGAGCGATCGGTCCTGAAGGTAACGAAGGTATTTGACACAATTGTTGACGTCGCTGGGCCGCCTTAACTTGGACGAGCGACGGAAAAGGGCCTTCGTGAGGAGATAGAAAGCCGCGATTAAATTTGGTCTGCGCCCGCCTACCGTCGAGAGGGGGAATGGTAGGAATATGGAGTGGGTAAAGTGAAGGATTGACATGTCGAGATCTCGCTCATCATCTGACAGCTCGTGGCGCCGCGACCACGTCAAGGCCATACCAAAGAGACAGGCTGTACGGAGAGGGTGCGATCGAGGTAGTAGCGCAAGGAATGCTTGACCATCAGAGATGTGTTTGTCGATTCGATAGATAGCGGCTGCATCAATTTGTAGAAGGGAGAATAAGAGAACGAATCCGAATGACCGAAAAGGGTTGGAAGGTTAGAGATTGGGACTCACACAGTGGGGCTGCCATGCTCGAAACCTCGAATACTGGGACGTGACTCAGAGACTGTTAGGCGACGACCTGGGTGCGTTGAGTAGAATGAGAAAAGACTTGATAGGTTAATCCGCAACGTACCTTCAACACGTGTACTCTATCGTATGTCGCAAAATCGGGAAACAGATCATAATTAGCTGGCTTTATAATCCTATTTTGAGCTCCCCCGTGCCGTTGAAATGCGAAGTGCGAGTGTTGGGTATTGTTCGTCCCAATGGGAGGACGTGGACCAAGAGGGGAGGGATGGGAAGAAAAGAAGGGAACGCGGGCAAGAGACGAGAAAGTGCGCGGCGGCACGTCACACGAGAAGCGGCACGGCGGAACGCAGGCGAAAACTCTCTGATTCTAATGATGGATGATCAATGGCAAGCTTAGCAGCAAGCCTTTTTTTTTATATACAGGGAGGCTGTAGTAAAAGGGAAAGGGAAACATAGAGAGGAAAACGAAAATACCGAAGGCCCAAAACAGTGGCGTCGTGCGCGCGAGTGGCCCGACATGGCCGATCGACGGCGTCCAAAGTTTTGCTGAGAGGGCGCGACAGCGTTCTGGCCGCGTCGGCGATGTTGCTGTCGGGTGGCAGTGGCGTCGTGCTAGCGGGAATCAAGACTGACGAGTCTTGACGGGCATGGCGTGCACGGACTCACGGAGTGCGCACGGGCGCTCCGACACGGCTGATTCCGGCTCAACGCGCTCTACGCCCGCACTCTCCTTGCACCGTACGTCCCTTTCCCCCTCCCCTTCCACTAGGCCTTACTCGAACAGGTGGGCCGATTAGATGAAACTAATGGCATAATTGTCCAATAATCGAGGTACATTATCGGGGGGTAAGCTAGTAAGCAATAATGACAACTTGTGCATCAGCGTCGTTCGCCTGGGAGGGTTTTCCTGATGAACTGCGTGTACACTTTCCCATAGGCAAGTGGTGAGCACGGCTAAGTCCAGTATATTCCACCACTTACCAAGAGAACCCCCACAAATCATGCACCATAATGCACGAAATTCACCCACCGCTCCAAAGTCATCCCTTTCATTTTCCTCAGCTCCCTCACAGAGTCCCGCAGTGCCCCGGCTGTTCGCTCGTAATATGGAGTCCCTTGCCATTTATCCGAGAATACCGACTTGTAAAAGCTTCTGGCAAGGTCAGGTCCATCCGTGTCAGCCATCGCCCACATTGTCCCGACCACACTTCGGAATCCGCAGTACTGAACCGCACCCGTCAGATGAAGTCCCTCATCGGCGATACTTTCTTCCGTGAGCGCGGCCGTGTCACAAGCCGAGAGGAACGCAAATTCGGCCTTGGACAGTTGGGCGCGCACGATGTCGAGTAGTGTGAGGCGCGCGCCCCCGTACAGCTTGAAATAAGCATCAAATGGCTTGCCCGTCTCGAGTATCCCATGGCACGAAATATGTGCAAACCGGTGGTCCCTGAGGTGCTCGAGCGCGGCCGGCGGCGTTGCTGCTTCCCAGGGAAGAGTTGTAACCGATGGGCTGACGTCCTGGACCACCTGCATCTCTTGTAGCACATTTGGGATAGTGGCATCTGGCTGTGCCACGAGAAGTATGGAGGGCTCAGTCTCAGTTGATGTCTGCGCACTCGGTTTGCGGGCTTCAATAAGTGCGGAGAGTGTCGGGGTATATGAGGTGATGTACAGGTCTGAGAAGTACTGTTTGACACGACCGTCTAATCGAACAGGGCCCATGGCATGGAGAGGAAGAGAGCAAAAGACTGATGTCGGGCACCACCAGATGCGAGAGTTTTCCTGTACGTTCAACTCACGGAGTCTTTCGATCACTGGCTGGCCAACGAGATCATAAAGGCCCTCAAGGACAGACCTCAAAGCCTTCTGGTATTGCTTCGAGTCGAGAACTTGCTTCGAGTCTGGTCCTTGCTTTCGTGCGCGGAATAGCCGATCTCTCATCTCTTCTGCGCGGGAATAGAAGTCCTCCGTTACCGGGATAAGGGAGGGAGGAGAATCACGAAGAAGAATGATGATGTCGGAACGCCATTCGCAATGGTTGATGATGATGACTGGTCCACGCGCAGCAGCAGAGCGGAGTGTGTCGAACGAGGGTGCCATCAAGAAGCTCTCAAGGCCAGGTAAGGCTTGGATCTGCGCGACGAGACCGCTGCGCTCGTCCAAAAGTTTCCGTTGCTTCACCACCAGGCGACCGAACGGGTCCATCTCCTTGCTATCATCGAATTCGCCGCCATCCATCCAGACACTCGAAGAGCCCGAAGTTGTCAATGCCTCGAGTTTCCGATTGACAGCTGCAAAATTCTCAGCCAAAGGCAGGTTGACTGCACGAAGTTGCTCAATTGAAGTGCGGAAGCCACGCATCTCAGACCAGAGCAGGCCCCTCCCTTTTTCCAGGGTCACTATGGCTTGCTCGAGCTGACCTATGTGTACCTGATATGATGCGTGGTCCAATGGCAGCTTTTCGTAATGATCGCGCATGTCGACAAGACGGAAGTGTTGTATTTCGAGGGTAGGAGCGAAGGTCAGAGAGTCTTGCATCAATGAGATGGCATTCTCGTATGCGGTAGATGTGAACGGGTGTTTGTAAGCCCGCGCAGTCATCGCCCATTGGCATGAGAGCTTGAATCGATTGGGCGCACTCGCGTATGTATCCGCGGCAGCGATGGAACATAGCTGCATAAGTTCATCGAGGTCTTTCCTGTCATTGGACAATAAGAATCGAGAGAGCAAGGACGACATAAAATTTAGAATGGCGGGGAAAGGTAAATGTGGCGCCTTGAGCATTCCACGATATACGGCGATTGCTTCGTTGAGATAATCGAGCTTGCGCGTTTGTTCGAATGCACGGAGGAGGAGGTTGGCCCAGGTGAGGATAGGGTTTAATTCCATTGTGCCACTGGGAATTAGACTCGTTTGAAGTGATGCAAGGAAGTGCCGGTAACACTTGACGGCTTCTTCGGCATCCGCCATATCAGTTATGCGATTCATAGTGTCCTGGTCGTCCATCCTTTGAATATGATTTGGTAGTGCCTTTGAAGGTACTGTAGTAGCCTTCAACTTAGCGATAGATGTGGCCAAGTGTAGTATGTCGACATCTTTTGGATCTCCGGAATGCGCTTCTTGAGGGCCGCTTGTGACACCGAACTCCACGAAGCGTCTTCTCTCGAGCGTTGTCAGAAAGTGAGCAGCAATACGACGCTGAGGATCTTCAAGAGGTAACGCGCCAAGGTAGGCACGAAAGCGGGAAATCGCCTCCTCTATATACTCCGGCTTCCCAAAAAAGCTGGATCGGGCACGCGCAAGTGTCGCAGCTAGTTGTAAGGCGCGTATCAAATATTCGCTAGGACTCGAAGCTATGATTTTGTCTAGGGCGGCCATCGCGTCCTCGTAGTCATCACTCGACTTTGTCACATCGAAGCGACAAAAAAGAGAGAAGGAAAGTGCGAAGGAAACGGCATGTAAATCTGGTAGGCGTGTACGTGCCGCACGGAGGCATTCGAAGACTTGCTCTGAAGGCCGATTCGACAATTCCACGGCATAAGTAACATTTCTAGCCCAATACTCAATGGCGAGGGCGGAATCCAGGGGTAGCTCCGGGACGTTTGAAGCGAGGAGTTTGCGAGAGAGGGCCGACATCTCCTCAACGTTCCGCAACGCACAACCAGAGTCCAGCTGGATCTGAAGACATAGTGTGTGCACAAGTGGTGTCAAAACTTCATTGTATGGAACGTCGATCGGTTCGAGCGATCGGTCTCGAAGGTAACGAAGGTACTTGACACAATTGTTGACGTCGCTGTGCCGCCTAAACTTGAACAAGCGACGGACCAGGGCCTTCGTGAGGAGATAGAAAGCCGCGATCGAATTTAGTCTGCGACCGCCTATCGTCGAAAGGGGGAGTGGTAGGAATATAGCATTGGTGAAGTGAAGGATTGACATGTCGAGATCTCGCTCATCTTCTGACAGTTCGTGGCGTCGCGACCACGCCAGGGCCATAAGGAAGAGACAGGCGGCACGCAGAGGGTGGGGTGGAGGTAGTAGCGCAAGTAATACTTGGCCATCGGAGATGTGCTTGTCAATTCGATCGATAGCGGCTGCAACGATTTATAGAAGGGAGAATAAGAGAACGGATCCGAATGACCGAAAGGTTTGGAAGGGCAGAGATCTGGTTTCGGGACTCACACAGTGGGGCTGCCATGCTCGAAACCTCAAATATCTTGGAGGTAACTAACTGTAAGGAGACTAGTAGAGGGACTACCGACGTCAGTCTTGAGGCTTGAGGCAACGCCGCCGCTCGGAGGTGACTGTGAGGACCGTTACATGGTATGTGACTGACCGTGTTACACCCTTGTCACACGATGTCGCATTTGGCATGGAGGTGATTCGGGTCCTGTCCCTTGTGCGCCTGCGCCTGGGAATCAGACCACTGGCACTTCTCTACTGAGTCACCCGATGAACTACGATATTTACCGCGAAGAGCTTGCAACCAAGTATCTTTCGTATGGCCACGCACTCTGGGAACCAAGTCCCAGAGGACGTTATACTAGTGTAGAAGTCGGCGATGTTGGTTTCATTCGTGAGGGCTATTTCCACCGCATATTCAATATTCTACTCCCAGGAGATGATCCATCCCATCGAGATGGTGTCCCTCCTCATTACGAGCCGTTAGAACTTGAAAATATGCCGCCTAATTACACAGGCACACTTCAGCCTAATAACTTCCGCTCAATTGGAGTCTCGGACGTGTGTGCTGCAGCTCGACGTCGTGCTTCAAAGTAAGTGACTGCAACTCGTGGGGTTTCTTTCGCTGATCTCTTATAGCCCCGATGAGGCCGCACAATACTACTTTTCATGTTCGAGGAAGCGAGGCGCGATTCTATCCCTTCCGGTGCCGGCCCAAAGCGAGGACACCGCTGTTCGAACCGCCTTCAATAAACACATGGTTAGGCATATCGACGAGTGGTTTGCGTTCGCGCGGGATCGTGGCTTTGAGATAAGTCGGAGGGATGATATCATACTAGTCACCGGACGCCATCTTGCGAGATCATGGGCCAACATCGTATTCCATGAGAGGGATGAAAGGGTGTCATTTGGGGTTCAAGCGCCTAGTAGTACCCATGTAGAATGGCAATTTACGCCTGACGGCGCCGGGGGCGTACAATTCAATCTTGGTCCAAGTGGTCAGGTAAATTTCCCCACAATTTTGCTCAACAGACGGATTTAATGACAGGCCATCGTTTGATTTGATTGGATCAGGATCTACCACAGAATCAGTGCATATTCGTCAAGGGCATTCGAGCCACCCGTCTTTCGAAGAAATTACCATGGCTCCGAGGAGCGGCAGGGCAGGCGGACGATGGTCCTAACTCCGATACGCAACTTATGGGCATCCCTGCGTATACTCAAGTGAGAGCTCATTTGACTTTCACTCAATCTTGTTTGATGCTTCGAAGTTTCAGGAACCTCTTCATACACTCCTGGAGTATATCGCTACAGTGTGTACCTTTCGACCCGCGTTGCGTGTTCTTAGTTAAGAAAGGTCGAGTAGCAGGCACCTAGCTGTGATATGGTTCTTGTTCACGATGACGACCTTCTACGCCTTGGTGATGTGTGTTCATCCGTATGTTGTTTTGCTCTCTCGTTCATGATCCTAGTTATCCGGCCTGTTCAAGTCGAGCAGTCTAATGAGTCACCTTCGGGAATCTGCGCCAACAACTGAATATATCAGGCTGAGTGTGGTGAGTATGTGACAGCCGTATAGGGATCCCACACGTCCTTACGATGGGGGGGGTTTACACACAGATTGCTCTCCCACTACTCACAGTGACCGGCGTCCTTCGAAGATCGGTGCATCGCGTCAAATAGCAGTTACCACGGTAGCAACGTTGTCTCAGCACGCATTCACTTCCAAGATATCTGAGGTTTCGAGCATGGCAGCCCCACTGTGTGAGTCCCGAAACCAGGTCTCTGCCCTTCCAAACCTGTCGGCCATGCTGATTCGTTCTCTTATTCTCCATTCTATCAATCGATGCAGCCACAATTGATCAAATCGACGAGCTCATCTCCAATAGTCAAGTATTTCTTGCACAACTACCTCCATCCAACCCTTTGCGTGCAGCCTGTCTCTTTGCTATGGCCGTGGCGTGGTCGCAGCGCTATCCACTGTCAGATGACGAGCGAGATCTCGACATGTCAATCCTTCACTTTACCCACGCTATTCTCCTACCATTCCCCCTCTCGATCATGAGCCGTAGCGGCGGACCAAATTTAATCCAGTGGTTTTATAACCTCACGCACCCTTTTCCTTCGCTCGATCAAGTTTGAGCGGCCCAGCGACGTCAACAGTTGTGTCAAGCACCTTCGTTACTTTCAAGACCGATCGCTCGAACCGTTCAACGTCCCATACATCGAAGTTTTAACATCACTTGTGGGGCACTGACTCTTCGAATACAACGGGACCCCGGTAATGCGATGCAGGATATTGAGGAGATATCTGTCCTCACTGCGAACTCTCGCTTCAGACGTACCGGAGCTACCCTGAATGTTGCCATTAGAAGTTACGCTAGAGCTGTTGCTCTTCATGGCACGTTGAATCAGCCCTCAGAGCAAGTCATCGAATGCCTTCGCGAGGCACATACACGCCTACCAGATTTACATGACGTTTCCCACGCACTTTCCTTCTCTCTTTCTCATCGCTTCGACGTGACAAAGTCGAGTGATGACTACGAGGAGGCGATGACCGTCCTGGACAAAATTATAACTTCGGGTCCTGGCGAATACTTGATGGATGCTTTAGATGGAGCTTCGACACTGGCGAATAGACGATTCACCTTTTTTGGAAGCCGGAGTATTTACAGGAGGCGATTTTTCGTCAACGTGCCTACCTTGACGCATTACCTCTTGAAGATCCTCAGCGCCCTATTGCTACTCATTTCCTGACAAAGCTCGAGAGAAGGCGCTTCATGGAGTTTCGTGTCACAAACGACCCTCGAGGAGCGCATTCCGGGATCCAGAAGATGTCGACGTACTATCCTTGACCCTGTTATGGCCTGAGTTAGAGGCTACCAAGTCACCTTCAAAGGGACTACTAGATCACATTCAAATTCAGGACGCTCAGGACGCTATGTATCGCATCACCGAGATGGCGGATGTCGAAGAAGCCGTCAAGTGTTTCCGGCACTTCCTTGCATCACTGCAACCGAGTTCAAGACCCAGTGATGAGATGCAATTTAGCACTCTTATCGCCTGGGGCAACCTCCTCCGACGTGCGTTCAAACAAACACGTAAACTCGATTATCTCAACGAATCAATTGCTGTATATCGTGAATGCTCAATGTGTCACATTTACCATTTCTCGCCATTTTAA
This sequence comes from Russula brevipes, assembly GCA_022496215.1. NCBI lineage: Eukaryota > Fungi > Basidiomycota > Agaricomycetes > Russulales > Russulaceae > Russula > Russula brevipes. Next base: position 27,285 of record WTXF01000281.1, read on the forward strand.
GTTTTATAGTGTCCTTGCACTCTCGATTCTCATTGTTCGCGGACAGAAAAGACTTGGATGAACTCATGCATCGATATTCCATCGCTGCCACATATACATACACGAGTACCCCCGATCGATTCTTGCTCTCATGTCAATGGGCGAGGACGGCGCGGGCTTGCAAGCACACGTCCACATCCACCGCATACGAGACTGCCATCTCATTGATGCAAGACTCTCTGGCATTCGCTCCTACACTCGAAATACAACACTTCCGTCTTGTCGAGATGCGCGATTATCACGAGAAGCTGCCATTGGACCACGCATCTTATCAGGTAGGCATAGGTGATCTCGAGCGAGCAATCGAGACTCTGGAACAAGGGAGGGGCCTACTCTGGTCTGAGTCTCTGAGATGCGTGGCTTCCGCACTTCAATTGAGCAACTTCGTGCATTCGACTTGCCCTTGGCTGAGAAATTCGCAGCTGTCAATCGGGACCTCGAGGCATTGACAACGACGGGCTCTTCAAGTGTCTGGATGGATGGCGGCGAAACCGATGATAGCAAGGAGATGGACCCGTTCGGTCGCCTGGTGGTGAAACAACGGAAACTTTTGGACGAGCGCAAGAGTCTCATCGTGCAGATCCAAGCCTTGCCAGGTTTTGAGAGTTCTTGATGGCACCCTCGTTTGACACACTCCGCTCTGCTGCTGCGCGGACCAGTCATCATCATCAACCATTGCAGGTGGCGTTCCGACATTATCATTTTCTTCATGATTCTCCTCCCTCCCTTATCCCGTAACGGAGGACTTCTATTCCCGCGCGGAAGAGATGAGAGATCAGCTATTCGCGCACGAAAGCAAGGCGCTCGACTCGAAGGAATACGAGGAGGCTTTGAGCTCTGTCCTAAAGGGCCTTTATGATCTCGTTGGCCAGCCAGTGATCGAAAGGCTCCGTGAGTTGAACGTGCAAGAACAATCTCGGATCTGGTGGTGCCCGACATCGGTCTTTTGCTCTCTTCCTCTCCATGCGATGGGCCCTGTTCGGTCAGACGGTCTGTCAGACTGTACTTCTCGACCTGTACATCACCTCATATACCCGACACTCTCCGCACTTATCGAAGCCCGCAAACCGAGCGCAGACGTCTAATGTACCCTCCATACTTCTCGTGGCACAGCCAGATGCCACTATGCCAAATGTGCTACAGGAGATGCGGGTGGTCCAGGCCGTCAGTCCATCGGTGGCAACTCTTCTCTGGGAAACAGCAACTCCGTCCGCCGCGCTCGAGCACCTCAGGACCACCGGTTTGCACATATTTCGTGCCATGGGATACTCGAGACGGGAAAACCATTCGATGCTTCTTTCAAGCTGTATACGGTACGCGCCTCACACTACTCGACATCGTGCGCGCCCAACTCCCACGGCCGAATTTGCGTTCCTCTGCTTGTCACACGGCCGAGCTCACGGAAGAGCCTTGCCGATGAGGGACTTCACCTGACGGCAGCGGTTCAATACTGCGGGTTCCGAAGTGTGGTCGGGACAATGTGGCGATGGCTGACATTGACGGACCTGACCTTGCGAGAAACTTTTACAAGTCGGTGTTCTCGGATAAATGGCAAGGGATTCCATATTACGAGCGAACGGCCGAGGCACTGCGGGACTCTGTGAGGAGCTGAGGAAAAAGAGAGGGATGACTTTGGAGCGGTGGGTGAATTTCGTGCATTATGGTGCATGATTTGTGGGGTTCCTTGGTAAGTGGTCAAATATCTGGATTCTGGACCTAGCTGCGCAGTCTGCTGCGGTGCTCATCACCTGTCTGTCGGGAAGCTACATACAGTCACACGTCGTAGATTTAGGTCTGCCCCATCCATAGTGTAGGTTACGGCTGTACATCTGCAAAAAAGGTTTGCACCATAGTTACCCAATAAAGTATATAGTTTCTCATAGTTGTCATAGACAAGCTCGTATTACATAGCTCTTCATAGTCAATATAACATCATATTATATATATATTCCTATATACAATTACTAAATGCTATCTATACTATGGGGAACAAACATATGTCTATGGAAGCTATGGCATCTATATATTTCTTGATGCCACAAACATGCTAAGATTGATAAGTTATACGGATTTACTGTGAGGGCTGTCGATTTCGGGTTGCATGCGACACCGACGAACGCGGCACACGCCA
>WTXF01000282.1:0-29404 GCA_022496215.1 Russula brevipes
GATCGTCTCTCGACGAACCTCGTACCTGTGGGATGGCAGGTCCCCGGCTTCGACTGGGCCGTGATCTTCCCGCTCGCGGTGGTGGCCGGGAGTCACATCCTCTTCCCGATCGTGCTCAACCCGTGGTTGATGATATTCTCGTACTGATTGCACGAGATGCTGGCATAGATGGTATTTAATGCCTAGATTGATTTTTTTTCTGTCACAACTTTTGTGTACATGCTATATGGACTGTATATTGAAAGGACACCCACCACTTTCCTTTTTTTTGTTTTTGTTTTTACGCAATTTTTTTCACGTGCATAGACTCGCTTGCCCCCGTCGGCTCAATCAGTTCACGTTAGACGGTACCATATCATCACTATTACTCGGCTGCTGTTTTGTTTTGCTTTTGTTTCGTTTAGGTTTTCCTCGTATCATCAACGCAAAGGATGTACACGCCAAAATTATATGACGTTGCACTGGATGTCGCATTCCCCCTCTATTTTCGCTCTTGTGACCTTTTTCTTGGTTCTCCACGGGCAGCGCAAATAAAAAGCTAATGCTGGAAAGGAACTGCCATAATTCTCTTGACTGACCGAAAGAAAAACTGAAGCCAGGACCTGCCAGTGCCGGGTGTTGCCGTCGAGGCATGCGGGCAGCATCAGGAAAACTGAAACGGCGTCTAGCGTGAGTACTGCCTTTCGAAATCGCTCCAAAGGGGCCATCAGTCGTGGCACCTTGGGCGATGATATTGGTCGGGAGGGTGACCGGACTCTCAGCTGAAGTGGACGCGTATACTGTACGGCGGTTGCCGCGTTCAAAATGATTGAACCACGTGACCGTGACCAAGTATCCCTGACGTAATCGGACCCGCACCCGTTACAGTTAGTAGGGACTTGGCGCGCGCGTCCTCGTGTCTTTCAGCGATCCATCTTCCATCTTGACCCACCTGTTCAAGCTTCAAGCTTCGCACTCTATTACGCGCGACACCACTTCGAGGGAGGGTCTGACATGGGGGCCCAGGTCGAACATGGGCAGATTGAGCTTACGAATTTGGACCCGAGGTAGGTCGCCGATGTTGCCACACTTCCATTTCAGATTGCTTTCTATGTGCCGTGCCGTGCAAGTTTCGGCAAGGGTTGCTTGCGCCCCGGCCGGCGCACGCCGCATGACCGTATACTGTACGAGGCAGTGGGGGCCAGGACAGCATTTCCCTTAGTAGGGACTTGACGTGTTTAGGCGCGCGTGTCCTCGCATCTTTCAGCAATCCATCTTCCATCTTGACACCTGTTCAAGCTTCAAGCTTTGCACTCTATTATGCGCGACACCAGGTTGAGGGAGGCGTCTCACATATGGGCCCAGGCCGGACATGGGCAGATTGAGCTTACGAGTTTGGTCCCGAGGTAGGTCGTCGATGTTGCCCCCACTTGTCTCCCTCTTTTTTTTCTCCTCGCTCATTTACGCAGAAGGGCCAACGACACACGAGACGAGCAGCAACAACGTTACAAACTACCTCTGGGTTTGGAACTTACGGGATATCATCTACTCAACATTGCCGTGATCTTAATTTTTGGGATCCCAAAGGCGGTATTGTCTTACCACGGACAGTCCGTCATCCCGACGACGCTGGAATGGGCTGGGGGAACGCTCATCGCTTTCATGTACCTTCGTTTCTAACTGGGACAGCTTTGAATTTTTTCGAACTGATGTGCTCAGATTGTACTGCGTCGGGATGCTCAAAGAGAGGCGCCCAGAGCTCTGGCCGCTTTTCTTCCGAGTCGATTGGGCCCCTCCCATCCTGGAATTTCTTCTTCGTTCTGAAGGTAAGCATTATGACTGTCGCGGCACTTTGATGAAAGGTACCAACCATGTGGTTCATCCAGTGTATCTCTGTATTCTGTCGTGTTTACCTTTGCGCGCGGCTGTGGCATCACTTCAAGTCGCGCTGGATGTCAGACGGGGTGCCCAGCTCGAAAATCATGTATCTGGGTCGTCTACCACTGTCGGAATTACACTCTTTATTGCGGGAATCATACTACACGGGCTCACGACCCTCCGGGAGTTTACGAAGGTAATGCAACTCGAAGGTAGGTGAGCACTACAGCATAGTTACGTATTGTGGATAATAAGCAAGGGCTATTGATTGATTACAGCACTCCACCGTCTCTTAGCACACGTCATTACTTCGATCATGTTGCTAATTGTCTGGCTCACGTTAGGCGCTTACATGATGTCTCACTGGATAGCCAGCGCGGACGAGGACTTCGAAGCGTACACCTTTCCCCTGATTATGGCTGCAGTTCCCATTCTTCTACACAATTTTGAAGGTGAGCGGCACTGGGTCATTGAAACTAATGAATGTAGGGTTCCTGATGTCACGATCGCTGCTTGTGATTCACCTGATTGTGGCCGCAGCTCCCTTTCTTCTACACAATTTTGAAGGTGAGCGACACTGGGTCATTGAAACTAATGAATGTAGGGTTCCTGATGTCACGATCGCTGCTTGTGATCCACCCCAGCCACTCTCTTTATTCGATCTCTGAAAGGTGTAGCGGTAGCTCTTGTGTTCCTTTTGTGGGCAGACCATGAAGATGACCGCGATCCTCATTACACGTTGTACTTGTGTGGCATGGCAGTGTTCTTTCTACTTCGTTTTGTGGCTACTTTTCCCATCCCCTGGCGTTCCTTCGTCGCCGGCATGCGGAAGGTTTTCGAGACAGTGTATGGTGCAGTTCGGAGTGCTGGGGGTCGGGTATGAGATTAGTTGTTGGGGGTGGTATGCTAGATAGGTGGGATATGACGTTCATATGGGCTATTCACGTTTGATTTATACACGTATACTGTGACTGCAATCGATGCAGCACCGATGGCTATTCATAGTCAGTTATTCTTGACTTCCTTCGTGAGCTCACACACATGGTATTAGTGATGGTAACTTATCACTTTCAGCCTTTACGACCCACATTCTGAAATGGCGGGATTGTTCACCCAGAAATTGTGCCACTGGAGAGGTATGGCTGCAAAAGACAACTAATTTGACGATCTATGCCTTTTGTGTCGTAGAGATCCTGATATGCGCATCACACCACTGCATTATCTTGGAGCACCACTTACGACCAACAGCTGTGCGCATCAAAAGTATGAATATGACGAGGCCTGCTGCGTTCGTAGATAGAGATGAAGAAGAGGGACCAAAAGAAACTTGCGGTGGTATCTCAAATGGCTAATGCGGTATGGTATCTACAAGTAACTTGCTGCGCGTACGTAACACGTACCGATTATCTATCAACAGACAACTAGTAATGAGTGAAACCAAGGAGTGTATAATCCGACTGAGTAGCGAAGGGGAGATGCAAGAGATATAGTGTAACACGATAGTCCGACGGAGGCGTAGTTGCAATGTGATGCCAGTGGCTGGCCGACAAAATCAGTAAACAAAAAAATCACTGGGGTATCGTGGACAGTGTTCGTGTGAGCTCATGCAGTAGAATGGAACGTCCTTCGGTGCGTAGTTTAGATGCCCGGAGGGTGGAAGCCAGGAAGATTGGGCCAATTGCCGGGCTTTGCGGGGTCGCCGCAATGCGAACAAACACACCGTGTGATGGCGTCGGGCCGTCTGGACTGAACAGCTAGTGCGGCCGGCGGCCGCCCATCGTGTTGTCGTGCGTGCTCGACACCGCCGCGACGAGCGACGGAGAGCGATCATGATGTGCAATAGCAAGTCAGAAGATGCAGTCGGCGATAATCGTTTCCGCCGGGCGAAGTACAATAATGCGACGCAAACCTCCTTGTGAACCACACGGCGAACCGCGCACATGGCTTTGCATGCCTTGTGCTGTTCGTCCCATGTGAATCAATTATCAGCACCGCGCGGTGCCACGGTTCAAACACACCTTGTCGATTAGGGGTTCTTGCAATTTTGGGTTCGGGACCAAAAAAACAAAAAAGAATTCTCGCCGCCCAGCCGTTCCAACACTGTACATGTGTCTCAGCTACAGCTGTGCTGTGCGCAGCTGCACTATACTAGCCTCCGTAAAGTTGTTGTCTCTACTGGCCAAACCTTCGCGCCGTTCGCGGCCAGCATTTTGCCCCATTCCTATCGATGTAACCCGGCTGAGCTGACTCGTCCACGGAATCCGGGTATTCTCGGTTTATCTCCGCGTCTTCGACGGGTCTCCTGAGACCACTAGAACAATTGGATTTGTCGCGGATGGCAACAAGCTGTTTGAGTGGGCACGCGAATTCTCAAGGTAACGACGACAGAAGCATCATTACCTTTGCCGTCACGGTCTGCACGCAGGGCAACATTTTTTTGATTTTTTTTTTCGGCCGCATATAGTCGTTCAGGGAATCGCGTCTAAGAACACACCCGTGGTTTCGGTCGGCTCTGTGTCATCCGACCTCGTTTCCGTAGACATCTCCGAATGACCCTGACAATTTGTCAAGAAGAACGATTCTGCGAACCAGCAACGCATCGCTTGGGTAAAGTATTATTGTGAAACAAAAATCCAAGATGTTGCCTAGGCCTTATGAATCCCGTAATGCGGAAACTTGCAAAGCATACTGCCATATTCTATCTGCTACAACCCAGCCAATACTAGTTCAAGCTAGTAACAGCTCCACGTATTCCATGAAACGATCCAGATGTTCTGTGCACCGTTCTACGTTCAAAACCATCATCCCGATATCGGGTGCGTTGTCCTCATTTCATTAGTCCTCTTTCGTTTATTTGATTCTCTACCTCAACCGAGCATGCCCTCACCATCTGACATTGCGGTAGAGCTATATGGGCTCGATAGCTCGTTGTGCCTTGCCACACGGAGGCGTTGTGCTGGAGGGACGGCCTTGTCTTCAAGGCCATGCGGTGCACCGCCATGAAGAATACCCACTCGCATCATAGAGAGTAACTGTGTTCTAGGCTGTCGGGCGCAACAAGTGACTGACAGGAGGTAGGGGCTTACGTTGTGGGCAGCATTCGAGTGATCATAGACACCACCAAAGAAGGCAGTTGAGGCGTCCTTACCAATGTGTTTCACGAGCAAATGACGGCCACCGGGATGTTCCTCAATGAATGTGGATACATCATGAATATAACCTGCTATGAGTATCAATGGTCGCTTCTGCGATTGTTCCTGGACTGGAAAACACAGGTTAGTTACAAGTGAGACTGGAGCATTTACACGGACTCACAGCTTTGCCACGAGATGACGGGGAGGTCAGTGTTCTCCTGAGGCCAGATAAGCCCGTCCTGTGTCTCACGCAGACGTCTGAGTTGCATCGTGAGTTGCCCTTTCCTCACCTCATTATCAGGAAAGGTCTAGCGAAAACGTATGTTAGCCATATTCACAAAGAGGTCAGGAAAACAGTCATCCTACCTTTAAATGAGATGCGAGACCGAGCCAACTACAGATTGCAATAAACCACTTTGTAGGGTCATACTGGTACCACCGAATGGCATTCCTGAAGTCCGAGGGGAACTGGTGGTGGAAATTGTGGTAACCTTCACCAAGCGTGACTACCGCAGTGACGGTATGATCACGGGGGGTGTGCTTGTCGTCGAACGGCGCATCTCCAAGCCAGTGGGCCAGGGAGTTGACGCAAAATGTCGAGTGGTGGACAAAGACAAGACGAGCAGCACCGGCATATACATATCCCCCACGCCAATCGCCCCAAAGCAAACCCGGAATGATAGTGGGGAGAGCAAAACCCATGGAGAGGATAAGCCAAATATACCACCGGTGTTGCCATCGGACCACCTCATTCTTGCTCAAGTCAGAAACGTCTGCAACGCCGGGTTTGCGCCGTGGCTTCACGACCATCCAGCCAATGTGGGACCACAGGAGGCCGCGATGAGCATTGTAGGGATCAAGATCGGTATCTGTGTACCGGTGATGGGCGCGGTGTCCGCGGGACCACCATTTTATGGAACCTTCCACAGCACCGGCACCAGCGGCAGCAAGAAAATACTGCAGTGGCTTGGACGCATTGTATGAGCGGTGGGCCCACAGGCGGTGGTAGCCGGCGGTGATACCTAGAATGGACATTAATTAGCACTCAAGACGCCAGAACGATGGTTTGGGAAGGGGAAATTGAAAGGTGTAGATGCTCGCCCAAAGCGGTGACGAAATAGTAGAATACTGCAAAAATGGTAGTCTCCCAGCGAAGTTTGGTGGTAAACGCGCCATAGAGAGCGATGGATGGTGTTATGGTGAGGATGGCGAGAGATAGGTAGTTGAGTTCTTTCCACCAGTTGCCCCAATCGACGGGCGGTAAAGGCTTGGTGTTTTTGAGCGTGTAGTCTACATAGTTGTCAGGAATGTTGAGATCAGCTGGAACCTCGGCATTTCGGAGGTCTTTTTCAAGCTTTGCCGTGATCAGATTCGAAGACATCACGGAATGGTGGAACTGAAAAAAAGAGGGAGCGTTTGTGGCACTGGTTAGGTGGCAGGTCACCGCAAGCGGCTTATGTACCTCCAGTTCTAACCGTTGGGGCCCCGACAATCTCCCCAAGGACCGCATTGGGCATGTTTGACCGTCATGGCTGCGCTTGCACCACACTCACAACTTGAAGTTGTCTCTCCTTCGTTTCCTTTACCACCCGGGAACATGCACCTCACCTCGGAAGCCACTTAACAATCACGTTAAAACCCTGCATCCGACGGCCAGCCGGAGCGCTCCCGTCATTCCCGTCTTCGGCTGTAGGACGGCGCCTTTCCCCTTCCGGTTGGGGGATGGGGATCACGTGAGCGCGTTTCTTTGGGGTTCCACGGGTTGTGAAGTGACCCGCATGCCAGACGTTGCACCAGGGTGAATCCCTGGTTGAGATACGGCGGGATGTACACCTCGATCCGTAGCTCCTCTGGCATTCCTGGCGTCTGCGGGTCCGACCCTGAGATCAGCACCCGCCCATCAGGTAGAAGCGTTGCCTCCGAGTGGTACATCCGTGCGATGGTCGTATTTCCTAGAACCGAGATACGCGAGTTGGCAGGTTTCGAAGGGTCGTACAGCAGCGCCGACAGGTTCGGGTCACTTGCAAGGCCAAATCCTGCGACACCTTGATGAGCGCCGTTCACGACCATGAATGTACTGTCTGGGAGGGCCACAATACAAGGCATCACACGCCTCGAGGGCTAAGCGCAGGATCTGTCAGCTCGGTGATCTTTCGTAAGATGAGAATGGGATAAGCGAACCATGCGTTCGATGACCCACGTTGAGTTGGCAGCTTCTGGCTGAATGGATATGCAGTTGTCCAGGGCAATCCCATTGCTGGTGGCACCACCGCAGACCAGGACAGTAATTGGGTCCGTGTAGGGAGCACGCTGAGGCAGGAGCACCGACGCGCTCTCCATGGGATACTATATGTGCGACCAGCGAGAAAGTCCATACAGAACCGGGGATGTTGGGGAGGACATTGGCGGTAGCGAGCGTTCCAGGATCGAGAATGCGTGCCTCATTGTAGTACCCTGCCCACTCAAGTCTGGCGGATTTTGATCTGCCAAGTCGAGGCGTAGGCTTGAATCATCATCGGCTTCGACTCTGACCCATTGCCCGACTATTATTCTCTCGTGCTCAACAGAAAGAGCCTGCTCACTAGGCTCGAAAACTCATAACCGTCGCTAAGTTCGCTCCACCATACGTCGGATTGGCCATCCTTGTGGGCTTGTGGGGATCATGGTGATGGGGATATTAGTGGTAAAGGTAATGGACGGTTCAAGCGATGAACATGTGTAAATGACAGGTGAGCTGAAATCGATATGTACCTGAGAACGTGACTGGCATTAAAAGCAGACGGGCGCCAATGAATCACCAATCCACTTCCAGCGCTTCCCAATGATGGACAGCTATGGGTTGACCGGAGAGCTGTCGTGCGGCAACAAATGACTGCATGGCTTCCTGTATATGCATAGATCCAGATAACGCAGGTCTATCCAAGAAAAGATCGCGTAGGTTGGGTAACACTGCTGTGGCGCTTTCCCCGATGAGCCCCTGCAGTGCAGTGGCAATGAGTGGCACAAGTGTTTTGGACACATAGAAACTCCGGACAGCGGTAAATGGCCGGAAAATTTCGAGGCACTGGATGGGTTCCATGTCGTCTTTTCCTTGCAGTTCAGAGTACATTCCAAACCAGATGATGTCAAATTGTTCGACCAGAGAGAAGAAGGGTGAAAGCTGGCCGCATAGCAGGGCCATCGAATCGACCTGCCAATCTATTCTGTTGCACCTGACCTCGATCATCGAGCCATGTGGCCGGTCCAACTCGAGTCTGATGAACCGTAGTTCGAACAGCAGCTTGGCCGCCTTGAACGGCTTGAGTCCTTTTGCACGACCGACGAACTGGTTGAAATGTGGAACGTCAAAGACGAGGTCCATGAAGAATACCATGTGGAGTTGTTTGAGTACGGGGGTATCGATGCGGGCGACCAAGTCTTCGGAGTAGTCGATCATGCCTCGAAAGGAAAGGCGGGTGAGAGCGGGGAGGACGACGCGTGTCTGTGGAGGCAGATTGGGTTGCGAAGGGCGAGGTTGGGGCGATTGGAATCCAAGTTTGAGTGATTCGAGCCTGTTCAGCGAGGACAGGCAGGCGACCATCGACTCGGGTGAGATGTATCCCGAATGGGGAAGACGCGAAAGTTCGAGCTGGACGAGGTCACTGGCGGACAAGAGTAGGCTCCGCACTGCCCGGTATACAATCCCTCCCAGCAGGAGTTTCTGCAGACGCGGGGCGAGTCCACCCAAGAACGAATCGGGAAAAACGGTCACGGATTCGTCTTCCGACCAAAGTTGCAGAGATGTCAGCTCTGGAAATGGCACCTGCATTGCCGCCGCGAGGGATTCCCATACCGGTGGAGTAGCACCGAGGATGATCTGACGCACACGGTCGGGATGCTCGAGTGCGGCGATAATGTTGTCTTGCCCCACTCCCCACGTTGCCGTCCAATTATGTTCAATCTCTAAAGGCAGTACTGGCAGGCTATCCAGCATTGCCCTCACTGGTCTACATTTTGTGCACAAAATTCGTAGATTGAGGTGGTGTGGTGACGCAAACACGATGCTTCGCCACCTTCGGCACACGTGCACCAGCGTATACCACTCTTCGACGTCTCCAGATCGATTTCCCTTCAAATAAAAATCAAATATATCCAGGAGGGCATCATCTGTGAGCTTGTCGATCGCCGCCTGGCCTACACCGCAACAGTCAGCAACCATTGCAGACGTTTCCACATAAGACATAAAGAAACCTCGCAGTCCATTGAACTCTCCTTGAAGGTGTGTCGAACGTTCCGCCGTCTGCAGGCCTTCAGAGGGGCCATCTGTCATGGCACCTTGGGCAATGATATTGGTCGGGAAGGTGACTGAACTCTGGACAGATTTCTAAGTGAGAACTTAGTTATTTTTGGAAATGAAGCCGATCAGCTTCTCAGACGCACTTGTGGGATCTCATTGTGAGGGTGCATTGCTGGAATGGCGAGGCGCGTTCAAGTTTGCTTCAATGCCGGCGCAGCCCCGACCTCGCTCGCAGATTGAACCACGTGACCGTGACATAAACTTACTACACTGACGGACCACGTGATAATCGGGCTGACAACGACAACGTGTGCGGACACCGTCGTTCCCCCGAATGGGTTGGAGAAAGGTCGCTCTGCTCGGCCAGTGGATTAGGTAGGGAAAAACATTTTGGATCGGACTTGGGATGACTCATTCAGATTGCTTTCTACGTGCCATACCGTGCAAATTTTGGCAAGTGGTGCACCCCACACGCATGACCGTACACGAGGCTTCCACGACTCAGCACGAGGCAGGGCCAGCACAGCATTCCCCTTTGTAGGGACTTGGCGTGTTGAGGGGGTGTCGTCGTATCTCTCAGCTTTCAACAATCCATCTCCATCTTGACACCTGTCCAAGCTTCAAGCTCGCACTCTATTATGTGCGACACCACCTCGAGGGATCATCTTCTTTTGCTTCTTACCACCATGTCCTCTCCCATGTCGGTTGAGCGCATCCTTTCCCCCTCCTCTGAGGATACCCCCATGGCTCCCACTCCCACCCAGAAACCGAAGGGAGGGTCAGGCCTAGGAGGGCCTCTCCTGGGGATGTTGAACTATCGGTGTTTGACATCCACAACATCTTCTGTCATCGCTGGTTCCTCTCAAGGACCAACCTCTTGACTAACGTCATCTCAGCCCAAAAGGATGAGGAGGAAACATTTCCTGGGTTGAATTCACTCCCCAATATCACTCTCACTTGGTCAAGTGTGCTGTTGCGCTTGTCCCTCACCCTGTCCTCAAGGTGAAAAAAGTCATGTTTGTATATATTTTGGAGCTTCTCAATTGGGAAGGTCATATGGCCTTCTTCGAACTCCAGAAGGGTGGCCGCAAGGCCAATAATGCCCAAAGGAGAAGAGGCGTCTTGCATGGAAACGGAGCCGAGCAGCTAAGCGAGAAAGGGAACGGGAAGCGGCGAAAGCTGCCAAACTTCCCCCTCGTGAGCGGCAATGCGTGGCATGTGGACGCAAGTTCAAGTCCCGCAAAACCGCCGCAAGCACAAGTGCCCCAATTCCAACATGGTCCGCAGCCCAGAGAAAGCCGCTGTGGGGCCGGTGTCACGCACCACACCCCCAGCACTGCTGGACAAGCCAGCAGCCCCAATCGCTCCCCCTGCCCCCACCCCCCAACACACAGTACCGCCATTCCCACAGTAACCGGAGACTTGTGGGACACCAACCCTTCTGGGCCATGGTTCTTCCACCACCATCGGACCGGCAAACACATGGGCGTTCGCACAAGGAAAGATGCAGAGGAGTTGTTGGCGAGTGGTGAATGGATACCAGCCTGATTTTCGCTTTTGTCAGGTAGTACTGATACAACCCTGTCTCGTACATACAATGGTTTGTTATGATAAGGTGTTTCGGGTCTGGGGTAAACCCCCAGGCTGAAAGCACTGCAACAAGCCCTCTGTAAGGCAGCCGGCAACGAAGCTGCCTTACCGTAACGTCGGGCACTGTACACAACCACACCCGATGGGCACATGGCCGCCTGTGCGAGGCAGGGACTCGTTCCCTGTCTCACACATATAACCGTGGGAACGGGGCTCGGCCCCGCCCGCCCGAGGACATTGCACGCGTCCGTCTCGGTGACGACGCATTTAGGGATTTCACATGTTTCGTGGTAAGGTAGAGTACTTATAAAGGGCCCGTGATGGCCCCAGATACAGTAGATATAACTTTATTGTCACCTACGTAACTTTGCAATAGCATCCTAGCATTTGGGCAGGTTCTATTGTGTGAGCTCTTGTGTGACGCTTATCTCATCATCCATTATACCCCACACGCTCAGTCGTGTTACACCCTCCAAGCATGGTCGGAGCGCTGGCTCCAAGCACCGCGCACGTCCTTCGCATACCAAACCGCGCTCACCAGACCACCGGACGGGAAGCCTCACCCGACATTCCAGGCCACCCGGAAGCGCGCGAAACACCCAACGCAACGTAACACAAGGAACGCTACCCCCCCTAACCAGGTAGCAAAGACAGCTAAGTTCTCTAGGGCCACTGTATGCACTTTATACAGGATAATCACGGGACATGCCTTTTCAGGAGCATACACCCAACGTTTTTTCCCAAATCACACCCCGGAGCAGATCGCTTGCCAGTGTGGTGAGCCGATCCAAACTATCGAGCACATCCTCATGGCTTGTCCGCTCTACAATGAAGCGCGCCGCAAACACCTCACAGTGGGCGGCCGCCCCCGGAATCTGTCCCAACTCTTCAATCACCCAAAGCGAGTGCAAGCACTGCTTCGCTTCCTCGAGGAGACCGGAGCGTGCGCGAAGCCACGGGCGGTATGGAACCCAGGCTGAGATGTATTCACCGAGAAATGCCCCGGGGCTGTTGCCCTGGACGATACCACTTAACCGACCACCACCAACCTCCCTCCCTATTGCTGCCAGACGTCGTTAACCCCGACCATTTCCATTACCACACACCGCCTAAGCTTAATACATAGATACCTATGTGACCGCCTCTGTACCTTGTCGTACGCACGCGGGATATAAATTCGGATTCAAAAAAAAAAAAAAAAAAAAAAAAAACCACCTCGAGGGATTTGTCTCGCATAGAGGCCCAGGCCGAACGTTGGCAGATTGAGCTTACGAGTTTGGGCCCGAGGTAGGTCGTCGATGTTGCCCCACTTGTCGCCCTCTTTTTTTTTCTCCTCTCTCATTTATGCGGAAGGACCAACGACACACGAGACGAGCAGCAACAACGTTACAAACTACCTCTGGGTTTGGAACTTACGGGATATCATCTACTCAACATTACCGTGATCTTAGTTTTTGGGATCCCAAAGCTAGTATCTTCTTACCGCCAACAGTCCGTCACCCTGACGACGCTGAATTGGGTTGCGGGGACGCCCATCGCTGTCATGTACCTTCGTTTTTAACTGGGACAGTTTTGAAAAATTTCGAACTGATGGTGCTCAGATTGTACTGCGTCGCGATGGTCAAAGAGAAACGCCCAGAGATCTGGCCGCTTTTCTTCCGAGTCGATTATGCCCCTCCCATCCTGGAATTCCTTCTTCGTTCTGAAGGTAAGCATTATGACTGTCGCGGCACTTTGATGAAAAGTACCAACCATGTGGTCCATCCAGTGTATCTCTGTATTCTGTCGTGTGTACCTTTGCGCCCGGCTGTGACATTACTTCGATTCGCGCTGGATGTCAGACGGAGTGCCCAGCTCGAAGATCATGGGTGTGGGTTGCCTGCTGTCAAAATTGGACTCGTTGTGGCCATTGGGGGAGTCATACTAGGCGGGCTTGCGACCCTCCAGCAGCTTATGAAGGTAATGCACCTCGGAGGTGAGCACTGCAGCATAGTTTGAATTATTGTGGAAAATAAGCAAGGGCTATCGTTTGATTACAGCACTCCACCGTCTCTTAGCACACATCGTCACTTTGACGATTGTAACGATTATCTGGCTCACGTTATCCGCTTACTTGGCACCTCACCTGATAGCCGGCGTGGACAACGACATCTTTGGGCGTACGATTGAAGGGTACCCCAATCACCTGACTATGGGCATGTTACCCTTTATTCTATTTTTCTCCCGAGATGCTCTTCCTAATCCTAAAGGTGAGCAGCACTGGGTCGTTGAAAATAAGGTTCCTGATGTCACGATCGTTGCTTGCGATCCACCCAGCCGTTCCGAGTCTATGCATTCCATTGATGAAAGGTGTGGTGGTAGCTATTCTGTCCATCGGGTGGACAAGCTGTGAACATTCCCGCGATCGTCATCACATGTCGTTCGTGTGTGGCGTGGTATTGTTCTTTCTATTTCGTGCTATGGCTACTTTTCCCATCCCCTGGCGTTCCTTCATCGCCGGCATGTCGAAGGTTTTCGAGACAGTGTATGGTGCAGTTCGGAGTGCTGGGAGTCGGGTATGAGATTAGTTGTTGGGGATGGTATGCTAGATAGGTGGGATATGACGTTCATATGGGCTATTCACGTTGGATTTATGCACGTATACAGTACTATGACTGCAATCGATGCAGCACCGATGCCTATTCATAATCAGTTTCATTCTTTTGTGATGACTTCCTTCGTGAGCTCACACACGTGGTAACTTATCGCTTTCAGCCTTTACGGCCCACATTCTGAAATGTCACCCAGAAATTGGGCACGTCTTTCGGTCTTGGATAACCCACCACTGGAGAGGTATGACTGCAAAAAGACCAATATTTTGACTGTCTATGCCTTTGTGTCGTAGAGATCCTGGTGTGCGCATGACACCATCATCTTGGAGCACCACTTATGACCAACAGCTGTGCGCATCAAAAGTATGAATACGACGAGGCCAGCTGCGTTCGTAGATAGAGATGAAGAAGAGGGACCAAAAAAAACTTGAGGTGGTATCTCAAAATGGCTAATGCGGTATGGTATCTACAAGTAACTTGCCGCGCGTGCGTAACACGTAACGATTATCTATCAACGGACAACTAGTAAATGACAATGAAACCAAGGGGTGTATAATCCGACTGAGGAGTAACGAAAGGAGATAGTGTAACACGATAGTCCGACGGAGGCGTAGCTGCAATGTGATGGTCGGCCGACAAAATCAGTAAACAAAAAATATCACGGGGGGTATCGTGGACAAGCGTTCATGTAGAGTTCATGGGATGGAACGTCCTTCGGTGCGTAGTTTTAGATGCCCGGAGGGTGGAAGCCAGGAAGATTGGGCCAGTTGCCGAGATTTGCGGGGTCGCCGCCAATGCGAACAAACACACCGTGCGATGGCGTCGGGCCGTCCAGAATGAACAGCTGGTGCCATCCAGGAGGTGATACTCGCGCGTTCGGCGGCGCAGTCACCGTGCAGGTGTTGCCGGAGCACGAGAACGCTGGGAAGATCGTGCGGCCGCCCATCGTGTTGCCGTGCGTGCTCGACACTGCCGCAACGAGCGACACCTTCATCCCGGACGTCGCACCTTGGAACAGCTGTACATTGATCTGGTACTGCCCACCGTAGACCCAGTCTGTATTCGGTACCGTCACGACGGGCTGGGTGAATCCCTGGTTGAGATACGGCGGGATGTACACCTCGATCCGTAGCTCCTCCGGTAAACCTGGCGTCTGCGGGTCTGACCCTGAGATCAGCACCCGCCCATCAGGCAGAAGCGTTGCCTCCGAGTGGTACATCCGTGCGATGGTCGTATTGCCTAGGATCGAGATACGCGAGTTGGCAGGTTTCGAAGGGTCGTACAGCAGCGCCGACAGGTTCGGGTCGCTTGCGAGGCCAAATCCTGCGACACCTTGATGAGCGCCGTTCACGATCATGAAAGTGCCGTCTGGGAGGGCCACAATGCAAGGCATCACACGCCTCGAGGGTAAGCGCAGGATCTGTCAGCTTAGTGATCTTCGCAAGATGAGGATGGAATGAGCGAACCATGCGTTCGATGACCCACGTTGGGTTGGCAGCTTCTGGCTGAATGGATATGCAGTTGTCCAAGGCAATTCCATTGCTGGTGGCACCACCGCAGACCAGGACAGTGAGTGGGTCCGTGTAGGGAGCACGCTGAGGCAGGAGCACCGACGCGCCCTCCATTGGGTATGTGCGACCAGCGAGGAAGTCCATGACAGAACCGGGGATATTGGGAGGACATTGACGGTAGCGAACGTTACAGGGTCAAGAATGCGTGCCTCATTGTAGTACCCTGCCCATTCGAGTCAGCATCGTAAAGCTCCGGAAGTGGGTCGTTTCGAACTCACCAACAAATATGCGACCGCTAGGGAGAACATGAAGGAACGGATAGAGATTATTTGGGTCGGTCCGCTGGAGCCAGTCGAGGAAGACTGTCGTGTCACCGCCGGGAATTCGAGGAAGGATCTCAAGAGTCGGGTTGGCTGGAGCATTTGCCCCGTCTCGCCGCCATGACGAGGACACTGCCGTTGGATAGGACAAGTGCAGTCGGGTACCAACGCCCACCTGCATGACGAGATTATTGGATATTAATACTGTAGTACAGGGATAGTTGTGCCACTCGTACCTGGAGCTGGAAATTATTCGGATCTTCCTCCCAGTCATTAACGCTAGCTACACCAGGCGAACCGTCGGGCGCATAGAGTCGGATACCAAAAGTAGAGCCGAGCGCCCAACCACCAACATTGAGGATACGAGCGGCCTTGTCTGGAAGGACGACTGCAGCGGAGCAGAACACATCGCTCTTGACGTGCATTTCGCGCCAAGCATGAGTAAAATCGTTGACGAGACTGAGATCAAGTTCGTATGCGCCAGTAGAGTTGGCAAACTCAGAGGTGCCACCTTTCTCGAGGAAGGAGACCTTTCCATTTATGCCGAGTGTGGCAAGCAGCGGAGGTACGAGTCCAGGAACGAGGTACTATATTTGAAATCAGTATCCTGTTAGCATAGGCGTGCATATAGTAGACAACACGTGCGTACCTGATATCGGCCGATATTGGCAGGCGTATTCCACGTGTTCAAATTACCGTTCCAAAGATACAACTGCAACCTCTGGGGACCTCCACAAAGATGGAGGGCGTCGCCCGAGCACGGCATGGAGCAATCGGCCTCCGGGGCGGTCGTACCTCCGTTGTTGGTGATATCCGCCACATCGCCGCACCCTAGAAAGGTGTTTTCGTAAGCGACGCCGTAAACGCTGTGCAGTAGGATATCACACACAGCACTCTTGTCCATATTCCATGCCAGCCGCGGGGTAACCGAATTTTGAACATTGCGAAAGACAGTTTTGGGCACTATTGTTCTGTGGGAAAATAATCTGATACGGGAAGACCCGAACGGCGCCAGGCTCGCTGTTGATTGGAGTGAGCAGACCCCAGGCGATTACAGCCACCAAGGAATACATAGTATACGTACGCCAAGCAACGCGAATATTGCCAATTTCCAGGAAGGTTTGTTGTCTGCGCGGCTGGCACTCCAATAGCAGTCACATTGCCCGTGGAGGTGTAAACCGAAACTCGATTTGGCCCACCACACTTTTCACTGGAGTCCATGATGCTTGAATCAGCTGCGGTGTTGTATATAGAAAGGCCCTTACTTGTTATTTCCACTACATGCCATATTACAGTCGCCTGCAGGTGCTACAACAGCGCCCTGTACGAGATTGTTACCGCAGACTGTGAAGAGGAATTAGGGACTCCTTGATTAGAGGGTGCTGGATGGATCGACTTCAATGATTGAACGTACAACATTGGACGCCGTACTCCAATCCGGCAAGGGTAAATCCCTGGGAGGCACAGGAGACCGTGCAGCTCTCCACAGTCAGCGCTTGGTTATCCGGAAGCTCAGTTTGTAAAATGCGTCCATGAGCATTATCCCTAGATATTGATATTTTTTCCCGTATTAGCTGGTCTCGTACATCATCTATGCCAAGAGGGGAAACCTACACCCAACAAGCATTGTACGACCAACCAGTCTGGGGGGGAGTGGAGACAGTGGTGGTATGGTTGTAAACATTAAGGCGGCTTGGACCACCACAGGTCTCGGAGCTATTGCCAGTGCAGGCCATGTTACAATCGCCCGCAGCTGTCGGAGCGCCGCCATTGGCGAAGGTATTACCGCAGTCTTGAGAACGCGAGGTGAACCAAGAGGCCCAAAAAACTGAGATGATAGATAGTAGTACGTACAGCATTCCTGAGAGTATTCCACACCGGCCAGAATATAACCCGAGGCGGAGCACGCAGCGGTACAACTTTCAACGCTGTTATTGGTGGCACCTCCTTGGACAGCCGTTGCCACAGTTAAAGTCCTTGCGGCGACGTTATCACTAATAGAGTCGGGCACAGAAAGGAGTATCAGTGGTCCGATTTCTGTTGAGAAATGGGATGGGTGTACCTATAGCATCCCAAGGAAGCCCAGCCCCCACTGCCTGGTGGATTGGTAGGCCCGCCGCCGCCGCCACCCCCAGTTGTTCCATTACGGCTGTAAAGGTTAAGGCGATTGGGGCCACCGCAGACCTCGGCGCTGTTTCCAGTGCAGGTCATGGAGCAATCACCCGCAGCTGTCGAAGCACCGCCATTGGCGATGGTATTACTGCAGTCTTGAGGACGCGACGTGAATGGAAGGGTGCAAAAAAAAACTAAGGGGATAGATGAAACGTACAACATTCCTGAGAGTATTCGACACCGGCCAGGGCGTAACCCGAGGCGGAGCAGGCAGCGGTACAACTTTCCACGCTGTTATTGGCAGCACCTCCTTGGACGGCTGTCGGGACGGTCAGAGTCCTTGCGGCGACGTTATCACTAATAGAGTTAGGCAAAAGGAGGAGTATCAACGATCCACTTTCTATTGAGAAACGGGATGGGTATACCTATAGCATCCCAAGGAAGTCCAGCCCCCACTGCCTGGCGGATTGGTAGGCCCGCCACCGCCACCACCGCCAGCTGTGCCATTAAGGCTGTAAAGGTTAAGGCGATTGGGGCCACCGCAGACCTCGGCGCCGTTTCCAGTGCAGACCATAGAGCAATCACCCGCAGCTGTCGGAGCGCCGCCGTTGGCGACGGTATTACTGCAGTCTTTAGGAGAGGAAGTAAATGCTCGTTTTTTAAAATACGGTGTAATAGAAAGTACATACAGCACTCCTGGGAGTATTCGACACCAGCCAGGGTGTAACCCGAGGTGGTGCACGCAGCGGTACAACTCTCGACGCTATTATTGGCAGCGCCACCTCGGACGGCTGTTGCGGTGGTTAGGGTTCTTGCAGCGACGTTGTCACTAATAAGGGAAGGCACAGGAAGGAGTGTTAACAGTCCACTTTCTGTTGGAAAACAAGTTGGATATATACCTATAACATCCTAAAGAAACCCATGGTCCGCTGCTGGGCACGATGACCGGGCCAGGCGGGGGTGTACTAGTAACACCAGTCGACGAATACAGGTTCAGGCGAAATCCGGCACCGCAACGCTCGTTTGCATTTCCGGTGCATGGGAAGCTACAATCCGCATTTGGCGCAGCCGTCCCCCCATTTGATAGGGCATTCCCGCAGTCTTTATGCCCAAAAACACGTGGTGATCAGGAAAGTTCCGAGATTGGAGCCTGAAAAAGGACGACACTGAAGCCCCACTTACAGCATTCTTGACCATATTCGACACCGGCGTATGTAAAGTGCTGGTTGTTGCAGAAATTCACGCAGTTTTCAACCGTCAGGGTTTTCGTGTCAACGTAACCGGCAGAGGTGAGGGTCCGCGCCTCGACCTTGTCCCTAATTTTCACCAAAGTCAGCCATAGCTCTCCTGTGAAGGTCGCGCGATGACCCACGTGAAGCATCCGACCGCGCTCCAACCCGTGGGAAGAGTGACGTCCCGTTGCTGCAAGCGGAGACGGCGAAGGTGACTGTGGTATAGGCCGCTGCTACTGCTATGCAGCTGCGATGCATCCGCGGGTACGAACTGCCACGCCGCGATATATACATAAAAGTCATAAGTACGATTTCTGAGAAAACGCGAGTATGAACGAAACGCACAGGGACTACAGCGAGAAGGCCAGCGAGATAAATGAGTGTGGGTAGAAAAGGAGTGGAACGCATCTTGCACACCATGTATAGGTGAGACGCCAATGAAGCACGCTCAAGGGGGTGTAACGACCTACTTAAGGGTGTTCCATGCCGACGTAAATTGGAGGTGTGCCAAGTTTTTTTTTAGAACCAGTCAGTCCTCACCAAGCGTTCTTCCGTTGATGTGGAACCCTTGACCAGGTACAGGTCGGAAAGTAGGTTTTTTACACCGGTTAAGGGCCGATGGTTTTCCTTCCCATAGTGCATAAATACAAGGCACAGACAGGTTAACGGAGACCGTCGCCCGTTCGGGCTGTTTGTCAAGAGCGGGGCCCGACTCGATGCCGCAAGGGACACTCGTGAGAAGGTGGGGGAATTGGGAATTGTCTCTTTCAGCCACGGAAAATGGTTACCAGAAAAATGTTGATGAAACATGCCAGTGCATACGCGTACGGAATGAATGTACAAGAAGCATGTCAAGCATGAGAAAATATCTCGGTGCGGTTTGAGAGCGGTCGCCAGAGAAAGATATCAGACAAGGAAATCCCTGGGGAGAATTGATGAGGATTCTTGCGAAAAAGGCGTTGTATTTCTTCTCCGTGATGCGGCCGATCCATGGCCACGGTATATCGTGAAGCAAGCGAGACAAGAGAAAGGGCTGAGCGCGCTGAGCGTTGTCGACGTTTGGTTCCTCACGGGCCGGAAAGTACCGTGACGTTGTGTGAGAGCCAATCTTATCACTTGTCCAGATTCCGTAATCACCCCCAAACTCTATTCGGTCTACTCCTGCTCCTGACTTTCCTTCTCACCACCTTTTCCCTGATCCCCTCCTTGCTACAGGGCTGATAACTCATATCAGCCACTGTACCTTCACGACCTGTGGCAATAATTACGGACATGCCGCTTATTGAGGTACCCTCAGGGCCTCGAGTTCTTGAACCCTACACAAGTCCCGAACTGTCACTGAATTGTCAAAAAGAAAACTGAATGCGATTACTGTTTTATATTCCTTTGGGTGTCACAGGTTATCCGCCTTCTGGAAGGGCTGCTTCTATTGTTTCGCATCCGAGGACTTAAAGGTCTCTCAAAATCTGTTCTCTATGACTACCTTCAACTTTTAGAGAGCCAACTTGTAGGAACGAAAGGACTCGGAAAGCGTTGACAGACCAACAAGGTGCGCCTGGACGTGTTGCATTTCGTAACAACCGCCCCGGGCTTTCGTAGCGCGTAGAGACTTGAGACCGTTGTTCAGTTCTGGGGAAAAAAAAACGTAAAAGGAGGGAAGGGTAACACCCCGCAACGTCATTGGATTTGGGGGTATACATCATTTGCCTAAAAGACAAAAAAGCAAGTAATAGTAGCAATATAATACCATAACCGTTCCGTGCGAGTACTTGGGGGGAGGGGGGGAAATGGAATCTATCTATGTAATAAAAGATTGTGCAGAGAAAAATGATGGTTGTAGAGACGTCCGCTCTAAATACAGTCCGTATCTGTACACCAGTAATGACAGACAAATCTGGGTATGTCCCAAGATCGAGATAGAAAAAATGGTCGCCGATTTTCGAAACCCCCGTGCGATGCGATCAGTACGAGAAGATCATCAACCACGGGTTGAGCACGATCGGGAAGAGGATGTGACTCGCCGCCACCACGGCGAGCGGGAAGACGACCGCCCACTCGATGCCAGGGACCTGCCATCCTGGGGGTACGAGGCTCGTCGAAAGTATGACGATCATCGCGATGAGAGGAAGCTGATGATGAACGCCAGCCAGAACCGACGTAGGATTCGCGGCACTTCGATGAAGAAGTTCGACCGTTCGACCTCCTTCTTGGTCGCACCCCACGTAATGTTGTACGAGAAGAGATGCGCGAGGAGCGCCTGGGACAGGTGAATCGACACGCCGCCGAAAAAGAAGAAGCTGCGCGCCCCGGTGAGAAAGGTAATGGTCTCTGATGCATTGCGGCAACACTTACAAGAATGGAATCCAGGTAACGTTCTCGATGAATGAAGAGATAATGCTTCGCTGGCCGAGGCGATACTCAAGCAACGTATAACCGATGTTGCCTGCGCCAGGGAAGACGACGGTACACGCCAGCCAAATCTCGAAAGAATGTAGGTAGAAGCCATCAACATTAAACGATAGACCGAGGATGACGTAGTTCAGCAGCGAAAGGATAGCACCGGCAGCGAGCCCATAATACGAGAACATGTCTACATTCCTGTCAACACTAATCTCCAAAAATGCATCTAAGCAACTCACAGGACATCATGCTGACTTTGTAGTGGACAGGAGCATTCGACCATATGAAGATGCGCAGCTGCTTGTTGATGGGACCCAGACGCCACCAGTGAATGAGTGGGTTGAAGATCAGCTCGTTGCATCCTAAGAACAAGCCTTAGACCGATACAAATTTCCGGTCCCGAGAGAGAGTACCTACCATAAGCGTACTTTTGCCACCGGTTCAGCTCGTCATCGCATGTCAACGAGACACCTTCTTTGAATCCACCTTCGGAATAGGTCGACCATCGAATGATGTATCCCTTGAGCTACAAGCGTCAATCAGTGCCTGAATAGCTTCCCAATTTGGACAAGAATCTACCTGGAGACGTAACGCCATGTCGAAATCCTCGGACACGTTCGTCTCTGACCAGATCTTCTTCTTGTTATCGTCGCCAGGGTCCTCAAATGCGGCGTCCTGGAGCGCAGACCAGCGAAGGAAGGCATTGTGTCCGACGAAAGGCGCGACTTCGCCGTTTGCGCATGCCATGGAGATACACTTGTTGATACGGCGGGTAAAGTGGGCGATACCATTCTCGAAGTAGTGGTTGGCAACCTGCATGACATCTGCGGAAATTTTTGAACATCTGCGTCCCATAAAATAACGAGGGCACTCTACCAGAATCGTGCTGGATGATCGCAACTTCAGGGCACTCCGCAAGCTCTCGAGCGGCATCGCGGAAACAATCCTGTGAAGAAAGATCAGTAGTGAAAGGCGCGCCGGCTGAAGCCATTGAGTTGTACCTCGGGAACAATCGTGTCAGAGTCGACGATAAGAATGACCTCGCCTATGCGGAGAGCCTTCGCATTGTGTGCCCAGGGTCTGAAGCGCTTTCCACTTTCCTCGTATATTTGCTCGACAGCCATGTTCAATGCCTGCTCGTCGATATCGTCACCATCGTCATCGAGAGTCGCAGAATCTGTAGTTGCGGCACGCTCCACCTCAAGTCGGCGAATGAACCCCTCCATCTTAAGGCTAAGGGCAAGTCCGTAGTTCATATTGCTCGCCTTCTTGAATCGCCCACGGCGCTTGAAGCCACCTTCGGAATCATCATGTTTCGGGCGTGCCACCCAACCAATGCCATGGTCACCGTAGAACCTTATACGTTCCTCGCGGTCTTTGTCAGAGATGACCTGCAAGCCGTCGTCGTGAACGAAAATTGACGAAGTTCCGCCTTGGCGCGCATAGGTCTGCATGGCCTTCTTGATGGACATGATGGATGGACCACTAGATTGTCGTCATTGTCAGTGATGAACAGAGTGGTGGATTATACGTAAGAGGAATGGAACGCACATGGTTTGTTCGAGACTCTCTTTGTACACGGGAAGCTCGACAGTGACGTGGGGTAACTGTGCATCAACATCCTTGTTCGTTGCAGGTTTGACTGCCGAGTAGTACTTCGAGTTCTCGTGATATTGAGCGACGGGACCAACGCTGAAAAAATCCGTGAGTGATTTGCAGTACGTCGAAGACGGGCTGCCTTACACGTAGGAGACATTTGTGATCACTTGAAGCGAGAAAAACTACCACTAATATTCAGATAATATGAAGAGATGTAATGGAACGCGGACTTACGAGCGAAACGCAGAAAAGGAAGGGCGCTGTTGCAAAGAGGGCAAATCGAGTGTAGTCATTGGTCAACCGCCATTCTGACAGTAACACGCTGGCTCCACTGCCGATGAAATCTGGTATAGTCCTATATCAATACGAAGAAAATGGGACCAAGATGTAAAACTTACACAATGACAGCGCTAATGTGAGACCGCCGTACACCGGGGCAAAGTATCGAGTTGGTCGAGCGCTCGCGCCCCCCTTCTCCAGGTCATTTGGTGCTGGGGCTTGCTTCGCCTTTGATCCAATCCGCCACCCCCAAAGCGAGCCACCGGAGACTTGCGTTGTCTTTTGTTCAGTCTCAGGTGTACCCTCAGTTTCCTGTACCTTCTCTTTGAGATCCGCATCGGAGGCCAAGTTGGCCGAGGAAGGTGCCGCAGAGGTGGCGTGGAGGCTCGTCTCTGGTGTAAAACTCGTGAGTGAGTTCCGGTGAGACCAAACAAGTTTGATGAGGTTGTTCTCAAATTCACGACACAGCGGAATGATGCCATCCAGGTCGTCTGACCAGACTACCAGTACGCGTTCGTCACGCTGTGTGGCATTGAATAGACTGGAGAAATGCTCACGAGAGAAGACTCACAATAAAAGCACCGCATTGCTCCTTGTCAGCACGCGGTAGATCGGACATGCTGTCAAGAATTTGGATGCGGGTGTCATTGTCGACATAAAAGGCAATCGCGTCATCATTCCTGTGAGGCAGCGTAAGCATGACTACCCGTGGGGAACCAAGTAAGAACATACACAGTGCTGAGAGCGACGTGGACCGCGGCGCTGCGCACTTTGACTGCGACGACAGGGTTCAGGACGCGCACGGCCGCCTCAAATGGCTCCAGGAAGCGGTTCTCATAAGGGAACACGCGATATTGCCCGGTTTGGATACGAAGGCAGACGCCTGCGTGGATGTTCTCCGCGGATGGCTTGAACCATGCATCGCTTTGCGTCTGAAAAACAGATGAGACAAAAGGCGGAAGTCATAAAAAGCGTCTTGGTGACCTGTCTGAAGATATGGTGGAGCAAAGCATCATATGCGTCGTAGTCCATGGCTTGGTCCTCGAGAAAAAAAAGAGTGAATGTAAGTTGGATGGGAGGACCGAGTGCAAGGGGGACATTCCGCGCTGCAGAGGAGAACCTTAAGAAATGGCTGAGGTACCAATTTCCATCTACCCTTTCTTACTTCGGAAAATGTAAATGTCTTCCAAAATAGGGGACGGAAGTACTAGCAGGAAAGCGCGGAAGAAGCACTGATAAACTCGGAAACATTAGAACTTCTGTCAATGCGTACGATCGCCCGGAACAGATTGATCTGTAAAGATGACGTCCCAGTTACAACACAAGTGACATTCATGGGAACGAGGACAAAAGCAAACCATCGAGCGACGGAGGCACTGATGTCTGGTGTGCAATTGTGTAATACCCTTCTTATTTTCCATCGCCCATATCTCCACCGGATGGAGGCACAGACACCTGGCATATTCATATTCTGAATTGCTGAATATGGATTCGTTCAAACACAAACGAGGTGTCCAAGAGGATCCAATCCAGCACAGTTGACTCTTCTTGCTGATCGCATCGCAAACAGCCGAGTCGCGACCTTGTTCAACAATGACTTGTTGAACCCATATAAAATTCCGATCTAAACCACGCTGGGGTTGGTGGAGCCAAGCCGTGCCCAAGGTAATGTATAAAGTTGAGAACAAAACGCCAGAATTTTTTTTTCTATGAAGAGCCAATACTCGTAAGGCCAGTTCCGGGCAGAAGCCTTAGATAAAGTCTTGGACTGAGGCGACGTGGGAGCGAACCCACAGGCACGACGATGTATCTATCCAGATATATCCAGGGTCAGGAGCAGCTAGCTCATATGGCAATCGATAAGCCAGGGAAGGAATGCCTCGAATAGAACGGTGACCTCCTAGGAACAGGAAGGTTTGAACGCAGTAAGGGGTACATCGAAAGGCATGACATGGCAGAGCGATTCTCTCATGACTGTCGACGGGGTGCCAGTGGCTGAAGCGCTGAAGCGGCGAAACGAATGAATTGGTATCGACATCTGCCGCGGGCCGTCGGAGGGTGCATATACACTGGGGTACGCACTAGAGTGAGTGATGGGACAACACAAGATACTTGACCGAACCTGAGCTTGAGCGCTTGAGCGCTTGCGGCTTGAGCCTGAGAGAAAAAGTTGTGGTGTGCCAGTGGTGGCTGACTGACGCGCTAACGAGTAGCCACTCCGAGTCGATTCCGGTTTCTCTTCTTTTTTTGCAAGTTCCTGGAATCAGCACCGACCGAACACCTGCGATATCTTATCGAGTCAGACCGATTATGTTTCCAGAACAAGGATAGCCTTGCGTCTTATGCGGCTGTCACATTGTTTGTGCAAATTTGCTCCAGGGTTTGCGATGCGCGATGATGCGATCGCGATGCTTTTCGCTCGCGATCGGCTGGCGCTTCAGCGCTTCAGCCCGCCCTGCCATTCACACACCCTGTCACAACCAGGCTCATACATTTCTTATTTCTCACAAACTCGACGAGACGCTCAGCTCAATACCTCAAGTCCTTTTTTTCAATTCTCATGCTAATTACAACTCTGGTATCGTTCTCACACAGAACACCTCTCGTGGCGATCATCTAAGCAAAACTTCCACTGTCTAGCCAGAAAGGTGCTAGTTGCGATGGTAACTACTAGTACCACGGCACTGCGATAAGGATCAGCACACATTTCGTACTCGTACTCGGAATCTTGGGTGAATCTTGCCCTGCTGAATTGGTTCCCAAACTTGCGAACCGGTTGGCTTCCGTCTTGTCTTGACCAGGGCCGTATGGGTCCCCTGACTCCTGACTGATCTTTATGTCCATCTCCGTGAACGTTGGACAGAGCGGGGATTAACTGTCGGAAGAAAAAAAAAATATCAATTTCGTACCTACTTGCGCCATGTCCGAGGATCCTACGTTGATGGCCATATTCTTGCCATAACTCCTGAGGACCTCACTCAAAACACACCTTTTTGAGAGGATGTCCATTGATCCATAATTGGCAAATTCATCACTTTACCTGGGGGAAGGCCTCGCGGCACCTTAAAGATCCGTCGTCTGACTCGTGGCCTAACCAGCTAGGAGCATTTCCTTCCCTTGTCATTGTTCTCCCCCCGTCTCCTGGCTATGGCTTCATCGTCCTCAACATCGTTACAGGATGCCTCTTTTGAGGAAGCCGTTATACCCTCCCCGTCCCCCTCTTTCTAGAATCCTCGGGCGCATCTGACCAAAAGCAATACCCCCAGTGGCGCGACCACTCCTACCACTCGTTTTTCATTTTCAACCCCGACTGTGGAAGCCATGAATCCCTTTTCCTCCAGCTAGCATCATAAGTTTTAGCAGTCTCGGGGATGCGGTTCTCCACTGGGATTTGGTGACGGGACAACAGAGGATGAGCGCGCATAGCTCTTTGGCAGGCAGTGCCATCGACCTCCACCAGCCGCAGTCGCACACCCCACGGGAGGCGTTCTCTTCACCTCGCCCCCGCCCGATGACATTATCGTACCAAGCTGGAAATCAGGGCACACGCTCCCGTCTCGTGAGACGCAAACGCCCAGCCACCACGATGCTCACCGGCGAAGTTACCAAATCGTGGGTAGGCAAAAAGGACAAGGCGGCCCGAATCTCATACTTCCTCACTTATTCCATGTTGCTACTCGGGGTCGCTGCATCTGCTGTGCGTTGCTATACCGCCTGGCGTAGCGCATCCTTGATTGGGCCTCTTTGCATGGTCCTGGAGGACGATTTCAACGGCAACGACCTCGACGGCAACGTCTGGATGCGAGAAGTTGACATGGGGGGCTTTGGGTGAATTTTTTTTGTCCTATCTCCCGCATTTATTTTTTTTCTAACCGGGAATACAGGAATGGTGAATTCGAGATGACAACCGCCTCATCTAACAACTCGTTCGTCCGCAACGGCGAACTGTACATCCTTCCCACGCTCACTTCTGATGTCATCGGCCACGATGCGATCTTTGATGGACACACGTTCAACTTGACGGGCTGCACCAACGCGAACTTGACCGCGTGCGGGGTAGTGAGCAACGCCACATCAGGCACGGTCATCAATCCTGTCATGAGCGCCCGCATTTCCACAAAAGGCAAACGTAGCATCCGTTATGGAAAGGTCGAGGTGCGAGCCAAGCTGCCACGAGGGTAAGTCGATCGAGGCGAAGCGCCTTCCGTTCTGGGCAGAGCTGACAGCCTTGTTGCTTTCTTAGGGACTGGGTTCGTCGTCTCCATCATATGTTTCGGCTTATCGCGGTCCTCCTGAGTTTTTGCTTGTCCTTGATATAGCTATGGCCCGCCATTTGGATGCTCCCGGAAACAACACGTACGGACCTTGGCCTCTGAGCGGTGAGCCCCGAATGGTCTTTAAGCCACTAGTTCGGATGTGCCTTGACGCCTGTTCCGTCTCAGGCGAGATTGACATCATGGAAGCGCGCGGCAACGGACCGACATATCCCGCGCAGTAAGCGAGACGTCCCACACATTTTGCCGTTCCACAGCTGACGGAGACCGTCTTTGCAGGGCATCAACTACGTTCGAGGATCGTTGAACTGGGGCCCGCTGACGTGGTTGAACGCTGTGTGGAAGACGTACGGCTGGTGGACGATGCGGCGATCCACCTACGCCGACGACTTCCACACATACGCCATCGAATGGACGGAGGACTTCATGTGAGGGTTTTCCTCCGTCTTGTAAAAATATTTTGCCTCCGCTGACGATGCCCGACGACGACTTTTCAAAACAAAAAGTCGCATTTACGTCGACAACCGTCTTCAGCACATGTTGAGCTTGCGCTTCAACATGCCGTTCTTCCAGCGCGGTCAATTCCCGACGTCCGTTCCAACGCCTCGCAGGAGATCGCCGTTCCTAACCCTGGGCGGGTCGCGGAAACTCGGCTCCTTTCGATCAGCGTGCGTGCAACTTGCGGAAATCGATATGCCCCCCTCCTCCCAGTGTTGAAAATTTGACTTTTTTTTTTGGCCCACCATAGCGTTCTACCTTATTCTCGATGTCGCTGTTGGCGGCACGAATGGTTGGTTCCCTGACAACAAGGGCGACAAGCCATGGCTCAACGGAGCAATCAGTGGGTGTCATCTCAATCTCCTGCGTTCTTGTAATATGGCTGATCGCTCCTTCTGTGTCCAGATGCGATGCAACTTTTCGCTCAGTCGCAGGACAAGTGGTCCAAGGCATGGCCTCAGAGTGAAGAGGACCGTGCGATGAGAGTGTATGTATTCGCTCCACGCTGTACGGAACATGCTGACGCTTGCGGATAGTGATTATGTGAAGATGTGGCGACAGTGTTGATCGCCTTCCTATCGTCCACTTTCTTTTAAATACGCCGCTCATTTTGGAATACCCATTTTTAGAATACCATAGTAACCTGGGCTTTAAGCAATCCTATCGTGACCGCGGTACATCTACCGCCGACCGCTGCAGGCTGTATAGTTCCTACAGGGCGAACATCATCTCCATTGGCGTTTTTGGCATATTCGTGCGCATACTAAGTTGTGGCAGCGCGTGTTCGAGGTTGAATCCCGCCTACTTTGTGAAAGAATGGGTGCATCACGGCATTCCCTTTCCACTTGCCGCATCCATAACTATGTAGCCTGGGGGAGACGGTGATGGAATTGGATCACAGAAGGAGAGAGAGAATAATACGAAACTAGAGCGAGGAGAGACAGAAAGGTGCGACCAGAAGTAGCACGAGAGACAGAACGAGAGACAGACCCGAAACAAGGTTGGTAAAAGTGTCGCCCAATCTCGGACACGTGATAGCACGGTAGCTCGGACTGGCGTCGAGGACTCGAATTTCCCTTGGTTGGGGGAGAGAAGTGGGAGAAGGGAAGAGAAAGTGTGTGTGCACGCCGAACGCGGAGAAACAGATGGACCTTGCCATTCTTCGGAGGGTTAGCAAGTATACTACTACCTTCTATTTGGTCGCATAGTAATAAGATTATGATGAGAAACGAATGGCGGGCGGTACGGCGGGGTTAAAAGGGCAGTTCCAGAACTTGGATTTGGCAGAAACAACAAGGGAAGAAAGGACGTGTGATATTTACTCCTGAAGCACAAGAAAACGGAATGCCACGGGAGTTCTAGACACGGACGCGTCGACGGTCTTGTCGAGGAGTGTGGCGCAGCGATTTTGATTTGAATCAGAGTTAGGTGTGGTGGTATTTTAGTGGGAACGCGCCTCACCTTACAACCATTTGACATGTCAACATCGTAGCGAATATACTTGGCTCGGAAGTTTGGAGCATCTAGAGGTGGACCCGTTGGGCCACGGGACCGGGGCAGTGGGTTCTAACGGTGGACTGAGCAGACGACCGAGAACGTTAATGTACGTGGTAATCTTTGGTGTCGGGGCCGACGAGATCGAACACCAGAGGGTGATTGAAGCATATCGCAGGAGTGGCGACGACGGTGCTGTTGATGACCATCAACTTTGGCTATGATGTCCTGCACAAG